>JANAVB010018197.1:2453587-2719436 GCA_029216955.1 Iris pallida
ATGTTTTGGCAAATAGTTTTGTAAGAATCATTAACAAAATTTTGGATCCTTCTCTTGAGCAAGTTGGTACTTGCCTTGGTTGGTGTAGGAAGTAAATGAGAAGAAGTAAAATGAGAGGAGAGAGAAGGAGATGAGTTATTATATAGAATCTTGAACCCATGGGTTCATGATGAACCAAAGGGTTCATGATGAACCAAGGGTGAACCAAGAATATGTTACCTAAATGAGCCAAAACTGTAGGCCCCAAATGCAGAAAATAAATTAGAAAATAATATTTTGTCGAATATTTTTGGGAAATGCATGAAGAAATACTGCATAATAAATATCGTATAAATTCAAGGTAAATATAATTTATCGGTTTACGTATTAAAATACGTATTCCAGGATTGGGGAGTGACATCTCTACCCTTCTTAGAAAAATTCCGTCCTCGGAATTTCAGCCAAGACAGGATAGTGAAATCAGGGCAAGCAAGGCACAATCATATATATAAGTTAACTATCATAGCAGTTATTATCATACATCATAAAGTGCAAAATAAGCAGGTGCAGAAAAGCATAGAATCGTGTCAATAAGGTGCATAAATATACCTTATTAGTCAAAAAAATACGGATAACGAGATCTGATCTCGTCCTCGCGCTCCCAGGTTGACTCTCCCGGAGAGTGATGGTTCCAAGAAACACGGACAAGGCTTATCGTCCGATTCTTGAGTACCTTTTCTCGCCGGTCTAAAATAGATACGGGTTGTTCCTCGTAAGTTAGGTCGGTACCAACGACTAACTCAGAATGATCGAGGACATGACTCGAATCCGGGACATACCCACGTAATTGGGACACATGAAACACATCATGTATGCCAGTTAACGAAGGCGAAAGGGCAAGTCGATAAGCCATATCGCCTACCCGGGCGAGAATCTTAAAAGGACCAACGTACCTTGGACTAAGCTTTCCCCGGGTTCCAAATCTGATGATACCCCGAGTAGGCGAAATCCGCAGAAACACTTGGTCACCAACTCTGAACTCTAGAGGCCTACGATGCTGATCTGCCCAATGACGATGTCGGTCCTGTGCAACTCGAAGGCGCTCTCTGACCAACTTAACTATCTCCACAGTTTACGTGATCATTTCTGGCCCCAACAGCTTCCGTTCTCCGACGTCGTCCCATGCCAAAGGGAACCTGTACTTCCTTCCGTACAATGCTTCGAACAGGGCCATCTGAATGCTAGCCTGATAGCTGTTGTTATAGGAGAACTCCACTAGATGAAGGTGATCCTCCCAAGATCCGCCAAAATCTAAGGTACACGTCCGTAGCATATCTTCTAATGTCTGAATGGTTCTTTCTGATTGCCCGTCGGTTTGTGGATGATAAGCAGTACTGAATCTTAACTTGGTTCCCAAACTTTGGTACAAGCTCCGCCAAAAATGGAAAGTAAACCGCGTATCCCGATCTGATACTATACTAACTTGAACACCGTGCTGCCTTACTATCTGCTTCATGTACATTTCTACTAACTGCTCAGTAGTCTGTCCAACTCGGAAGGGAAGAAAATGGGCGACCTTCGTGAGTCGATCTACTATTACCCAGACTGCATTCTTACCAGTCGGGGATCTAGGTAAACCGGTCACAAAATCCATCGTGATGTGCTCTCATTTCCATTCTGGGATTGGAAGCGGCTGTAGCAACCCTGCTGGTCTCTGCTGCTCGACTTTCACCTGTTGACATACCAGACACTTGGATACAAATCTCGCTCTCTCTCTTTTCATGCCATTCTACCAAAAGTACTGCCTGATATCTCGATACATCTTCGTCCCTCCAGGATGAATGGAGTAAATAGAACTATGAGCTTCGGACATAACTTCTTGCCGAAGGTCTCCACTCGGTACACAGAGTCTGTTTCCAAACCTGAGCGTACCATCTTCATGAATCACTAACTCCTTTCTACGGCCTGATTCACACTCCGACCGCAACTTCTGAATCTGTGGATCTCCTGCTTGTGCCGCCCTTATCCTCTCTACTAAGGTTGACTGAATCTGCATACTGGTCATTCTTCCTATATCCCTTGGCAAAACTACTTCGATTCCCATACTCTGAAGGTCATCTAAAATATGCTTCTGCGAGGTCAAGATAAAGGCACTGTCTCTCCTACTCAGTGCATCTGCAACAACATTCGCCTTGCCTGGATGATACTGAAGATCTAAATCAAAATCCTTCAGCAGTTCTAACCATCTTCTTTGCCTCATGTTCAAATCTCGCTGCGTGAACACGTATTTCAAACTCTTATGATCAGTATAGATCTCTATCCGATCTCCGTATAAATAATGCCTCCACAACTTGAGTGAAAACACCACGGCTGCTAACTCCAAATCGTGAGTCGGGTAATTCTTCTCATGGTCTCGAAGCTGTCGAGACGCATATGCTATCACCTTTCCGTACTGCATCAATACACATCCAAGACCCTTCCCAGATGCGTCACAATATACTGTAAAGCCTCCAGCTCCTACTGGAAGCGTCAAGATCGGGACTGAGATCAATGTCTTCTTCAATTCTTTAAATGATGCCTGACAGCTAGCTGACCAAACAAACTCTACGTCCTTGTGCGTCAAATGAGTTAAGGACGCAGAGATCTTGGCAAAGTCCTCCACGAACCTTCTGTAGTAACCAGCTAATCCTAAGAAACTTTGCACTTCTGCAACCGTTCTCGGGACTGGCCAATGCTCTACGGCCTCAATCTTCTTCGGATCCACTGACACGCCTGCCCCAGAAATTATATGCCCCAGGAACGAAATGTGATCTAACCAGAATTCACACTTGTCGAGCTTCGTATAAAGTTGATGCTCCCTCAATGTCTGTAAGACAGTCCTAAGATGTTTCTCATGCTCCTCTTCACTGCTGGAATAGACAAGAATGTCATCTATGAACACCACCATAAATTTATCCAAGTACGGCAGAAAGATGCGGTTCATTAAATCCATGAATACTGCGGGGGCGTTGGTTAGTCCAAAGGGCATTACTAAAAACTCATAATGCCCATATCTAGATCTGAATGCTGTCTTCGGTATGTCTTGCTCCCGGACTCTTACTTGATAGTATCCTGACCGAAGATCGATCTTGGAAAAGATGCTGGCCTTGCTCAACTGGTCGAACAGGTCATCAATCCTTGGTAGTGGGTACTTATTCTTCACTGTTACTGCATTCAGCTTGCGGTAGTTGATGCACATCCTCGTCGACCCATCCTTCTTAGGAACTAGAATTACTGGCGCGGCCCAGGACGATTTACTGTCTCGGATGAATCCCTTAGACTTCAACTCTTCTTCATGTTGATACAACTTATCCTGCTCTGACGGCGACATTCTGTAAACTCTATCTGCAATAGGCATCATTCCAGGGTTCAACTCAATGCTAAATTCTACCTCTCTGACTGGGGGTATCCCTGGGAGCTCATCGGGGAAGACGTCAAGAAAATCTTCGACCACTCTCGGAATTTGTCTTGGCTCTGACACTGCTGCTGAGATGACGCCTCCGGCCTGATTCTTCAAGGTTCGAGTAAAGATGAACTGCTCCATCCCAGGAACGCTGAATATGACCCTACCTCCTCTACAATCAATTGTCGTATAACTGTCTCTCAACCAGTCCATGCCAAGAACGACATCAAAATTCCCCATAGGGAATTCAATCAATGATGCGGGCAATAAATGCCCACACACCTACACCAGACATGAAAAGTGCACTCTACTAACTTCTACGAGCCTATTGCCGGTGAGTATATCCATCCTCTCCGGCAATGCCTCAAATTCTAATCCAATCCGTGTAGCATATTGTGCAGAGATGAATGAATGAGTAGCGCCTGAATCAAATAATGCTACAGCGGGAAATGAGGTGACGAGAATTTTACCTGCCACCACGTCACTAGACGCTAGAGCCTCTCCCAAGGATAAGGTGAGAGCCTGTCCCTGGCCCCACTGAGCTCCTTGTTGCGGCCTTCCTCGACCATGCTGTTGCTGCCCCTGAGGGCCTTCGGCTTCCTGTGCCTGGCGGAACATCTGAGCCTGCGTTGGTAGACGCTGGGCTAGGGGCCTTACTGCTAATACTGGCCCTCCACTCGGGGTTGTCACCGGAGCTGGCAATGCTGGAAACTGCTGAGCTGGCCCTCCTGGCCTCTACATCATAGGACAAGTGGAAATACGGTGGTCTGCACGACCACACCTCAAGCATAAGCCATTCGCTGACCGACATACCTCCCTCGTATGCCCTGCCTTCCCACAGAAGGTACAGCCCTGGGGTGCTCCCTGACGCTGCTGCTGGTTCCTCGGCTGCTGATGCCGAACTGGCGCTGTATTAGTTGACACGGCCGTCCTCCGCGACGCTCCTGTATCATGAATACGTACACCGGGTGCTGGTGTCGATGTTCGCTGCATTGCTCCTCCTCCAACCTGGGAATGAGATCTCTTCTGACCTCCTGTCCTTGATGCTAACCTCTGCTGGGTAAGCTCGTGCCTCCGAGCGGCCGTCAAAACAGCGTCAAATGTCTGGTAGTCGTGTCCTTCCACAAGTTGTAATAGTTCCAAATGAAGTCCCTGCTGGAACCTCATAGCTTTCTCTGGCTCCGTTGCCACCATTGCTGGTACGAAACGGCACAATCTACAGAACTCTGCTGCATACCCATCTACGGTCTTGCCTGCTTGCTTGAGACTGATAAACTTCTGCTGGAGCTCATATCGAGCTACTACGCCAAAATACTTGGCCTTGAATCTGTCACTGAAGGTGGTCCAACGAACAGGACGTCTTATACCAACTTCTTCTGATGTCCACCAGTCGCGGGCAAGATCCTGAAGTACCAGTTTGACATGATCAACCTTCTCATCATCTGGAACCTTGGCCGCCACAAGAATGGCTTCAATGTCTTGAATCCAAGCATCCGCAGTGATGGCATCCTCCGTGCCATCAAAATACCTCGGGTTCAAGCGACGGAACCTTCCTGATGCTCCCGAGTCAACCCCGGTACTCCTCTCAAGGGCTAACTGAATCCCCTGGTTCAGCAACACGTTCTGCTCCTGCTGTCGAGTCTGTTGCTGTTGGTGAGTGACAAGAATCCCTCGGACGATCTCCAGGAGTGCTACGGCATCTGGTACTGCCGTCGCTGCTGGTGCTGCAGGAGTTCCAATAACCTGCGGCTGCACTGCCTCTGGTCCCACTTCTGCTCGTGCCTGCACTGGAGAAGGTTCTCTCCCCTGTTGCTGCCCAGTCGAGCCATGCTCTTGCTGCTCTGCCTCATGGGCCTCACCCGCTACTGAGATTGAAGCACCCCTAAGAGAAAGGTATAAGATTATCAAGTCCGGACAAGGAAGATTTCGAGGATGCAAGTCAGGTTAGAGATCAAGGCAAGGACAGAGAATTCGAAACAGAATTTCAAGGGGAACAAGTTGTGATTGAGACTCCTAATAATTCGCAATACCCCACAAGTCTGAAAAACAGACCTGCATGGGCCACCACTAAAACCTTGTCACGCCCCAGTACCGAAATACGGGGACGGACTAGGCCAGCTACTCCATATGAGGTACGTAACGTCATACGACGATCGTGGCTGTCGAGAGACTAGGGGGTACATGCTACAATCAAGTCTCCTATGGTCCCACAGAGTTCTATGTCTCAATCAATTAAGTCAAATCAGCAATTAAATGAACATTAAAGATAAAGCAGTAAGGCGTCCCTGACGCTTCATCAAAATGATCATGAGAGACTAGCTTTATAATTTAGCTATCTCAGAGAGTCAGGAGTACAAAATTATACACAGCTGCAGTCTGTTTAATTACAATTATGTACTGACACAAAATATCAAGTAATCCGGCTAACAGGTGCCGGTGGCTAAACGCCGCAAAAGTATAAGCAGGAGTGGTGGAGAAGAAACCCACTCGAGTCCCCGAACCGCCATGCTCCTAGTATGCACCATGGATGTCAGGGAGGAAGATCGTGTCCTCTGGCTCTGCTACGAGATCTGGCCAAACAAAACCAGCGGGGTCAGCCCCGAATAGCAAGTACCGCCAAAGGGGCACAAGAGTTAAGATTAAAAACCCAACTAATAGAATGACTGATAATAGTAATACTTATGCTACTATTATAGGGTAGCGCAACATCCTCGAACCCATATGGCACCCTTACAACCAAACAAGGACAAAAGGTGCCGCATGGAGTCGGGACGTGTCGTACTCTATAACTTCCACATAAGTTAAAAGGGTATAAACCATAAAATCTCCTGATCGTGACTTCGGTCGATAGCCTATCGCAGCACAATAACCAACCCAACAATCAAACAAGAACATGGGTTAGATCATGTACCATGATAGACCATGTTCCTCAGTCATTCACAGAAGTAGCACTTCACAACCAGAATAAGTCTTCCGTTCATAACTTCGGTCCACAGCCTGTCATAGTACGATAACCAACCCAACAATCAAACAAGAACATGGGTTGGATCACGTACCACAACAGTCCGCTTCCCTCGGTTATTCGCGGAAGGTAATAGGATACAAGCAAGTCGTTTTCACGGCCAATCAAGTCTACGAGTTTCTAGTGGGACGAGGTTATCCTCGCGTCATATTATTAGAAAAATCCTCAGATCGTATCTTTCCAGCAAGGCTAGCCAACCCAGGGGTTCGCGTAGACAGGTGTCATGGAGCACAGGTCCCTCGTGAGGCCACCTTGCCAAGACATGTAATATATAGCAGGAATTAATCGGATATAGTCATCCACTCGTTGCGGATGACACAGTATTCGTGGAGACCAGCCGGCGTGCCAAGACAATATCTCAGGGCGACTGGTGTAACACGATCTCGGGACTCTGCCCTCCCCATGCATCTAGTATATTTAGTTGCCTAGTTTAACCCTAGGTAAAATCTTGGACTCTCATGCTGTGGCCTGCATGATTACCCTCCTAAAGTCGTACTTTAGTACGAGTACCCCAAAGAGGATCCATGTCAATCAATATGTCAACATGTGCTACCCTCCTTAGTGTAATACATCATTACAAATACGCCACGTGGAGTTACGAGTCATTTGTCGAGCATGAACAAGAACTGGAACATTCAGGTACATGTATCAGGTAGGAACACTTTGTTCTCCGGGGTCACATCAGTGCTCATATCATGCTCGGGACAAAAGGCGTAAGGATATAAAATGGGCATATAATATCTAATAAAATATCAAAAGCATACGCACAACAAGGCAGCGTGGGTGAAAAGTTACGCAAGCTTACACAAGGCAGCGTGCGTGAAAAGTCACGCAGGCTCAAGGAGAGAGTTGCGTGAAAAGTCACGCAGGCTCAAGGGAAAGAGCAGCATGAAAAGTCATGCAAGCTCAAGGGAAAGAGCAGCGTGAAAAGTCACGCAAGCTCAAGGGAGAGTGCTGCATAAAAAGTCACGCAGACTCAAGGGAAGAGCTGTGTGAAAAGTCACGCAGGCTCAAGGAAAAGAGCAGCATGAAAAGTCACGCACGCTACAAGGAGCAGCGTAGGTGAAAAGTCACGCACGCTCAAGGAGACAGCGTAGGTGAAAAGTCACGCACGCTACAGGGAGCAGCGTACGTGAAAAGTCACGCACGCTACGGAAGACACACTTCCAACAGGAAACGTACCTAAGTTTGCGTACGCAGCGCTAAAGAGCGCGCGTAGCTCAGTGTGCGTGAGCTAAGAAGCTCTGCACACTGCTTACTGTCTTCTCCAAACAGCAAGAACACCATGGCAGAACCTCAAAAACTTCAAAACAACATAACTTGGTCATCCGAACTCCAAATTCGGATTTCCAAAGTTCCAACTTGGGTGAAATGGAATTCTCTTCCACATGGAAGCATCAAAACCCACAAAACTTCAAAGAAAATAGATCAAAACTAAGGAAATCCAAAAATGATTAAAACTTAGATCTACAAAAATCAAAGCTTCAAAATAGAAATTTCCAAGTTCTAAACTAGTATAGATTGAGGAGAAGAACATATTTTGGCAAATAGTTTTGTAAGAATCATTAACAAAATTTTGGATCCTTCTCTTGAGCAAGTTGATACTTGCCTTGGTTGGTGGAGGAAGTAAATGAGAAGAAATAAAATGAGAGGAGAGAGAAGGAGATGAGTTATTATATAGAATCTTGAACCCATGGGTTCGTGATGAACCAAAGGGTTCATGATGAACCATGGGTGAACCAAGAATAGGTTACCCAAATGAGCCAAAACTGTAGGCCCCAAATGCAGAATATAAATTAGGAAATAATATTTTGTCGAATATTTTTGGGAAATACATGAAGAAATACTGCATAATAAATATCGTATAAATTCAAGGTAAATACAATTTATCGGTTTACGTATTAAAATACGTATTCCAGGATTGGGGAGTGACAACTTTGTCCTTGAAAGAGGCATTGGCATCGGGAGATGTTGTGGCAGGTAACATTCTCGTCGCCTCATATCCCGCAGTAGCATTGTTTGATTCGGGAGCATCTCATTCATTTATATCTGCACGATTTGCGACACGACTAGGAATGGAGTTCGAGGCATTGCCAGGGAGGTTGAATATACTCACTGGTAATGGGCTCGTAGGGGTTAGTAGAGTTATTCTAGCGTGTAGTGTTGTAGTTTGCGGGCATTCCTTACCCGCCCGGTTGATAGAATTTCCTGTTAGAAATTTCGACGTTATCTTAGGCATGGACTGGCTGAAAGACAGTCATGCGACAATAGATTATCTTAGAGGGAGTGTATCTTTTGATATTCTAGGCATGAAGAGGTTCACCTTAGTCAGATCAGAGGCAACTCAGCAGGAGCAGGGAATAGTAGCGGCAATGGAAGAAGTTCAGATTCCGAAGGTAGTTGAAGAATTTCTGGACGTATTTCCCGAAGAACTTCCAGGTCTACCACCGGTTAGGGATATTAAGTTCAGTATAGAATTGGCACCAGGAACTAAATCGATATCAGATCGAGTTTACAGAATGGCGGATTCAGAGCAGGCCAAGGTATATCAGCACATAGAGGAACTGAAGGAGAAGCAGTTCATCCAAGCTAGCGTGTCACCATGGGTAGCACCAGTGGTACCTGTGGGGAAGAAGGATGGGTCATCCAGATTGTGCATTGACTACAGGAAGCTTAACGCGGCAACAATGAAGAACAAGTACCCATTACCCAGGATCGATGACTTATTTGATCAGTTGAGCAAAGCTAGAGTTTTCTCCAAGATAGATCTTCGTTCAGGGTACCATCAGTGAGGGTTCGGAAGAAGGACATTCCCAAGACAGCATTCAGGTCGAAGTATGGGCATTATGAGTTCTTAGTAATGCCGTTTGGTTTGACCAATGCTCCAGCGATATTCATGGATTTGATGAATCGTATCTTCATGCCATACTTAGACCACTTTGTCATTGTGTTTCTTGACGACATCCTCGTATACTCTGCTAGTGAAGAGGAGCATGAAGACCATCTCAGGAAAGTATTGCAGGTTCTGAGAGAGAGCCAGTTCTATGCCAAGCTCAGTAAGTGTGAGTTTTGGTCGGATCACATTTCATTTTTGGGTCATATCATCTTAGGAGCTGGAGTAGCAGTAGATCCCAAGAAGGTAGAAGCAGTAGAGAGTTGGCCAGTACCCAAGACCGTAGCAGATGTGCGGAGTTTTTTGGGATTGGCAGGATATTACAGAAGGTTTGTGTCAAACTTTGCAAGGCTTTCAGCACCCATGACCCGCTTGACTCGGAAGGATGTGCCATTTGTTTGGTCGGCAGAATGTCAGACATCATTCGAGACTTTGAAGCAGAAGTTGATATCAGCACCTATTCTTACGTTGCCAGTTGGACCCGAAGGTTTTACAGTATATTGTGATACGTCAGGTAAAGGACTTAGATGTGTCCTTGTACAGCATGGGAAGGTGATAGCGTATGCATCTAGACAGCTTCGGGACCATGAGAAGAATTACCCAACTCATGATCTGGAATTGGCGGCAGTAGTGTTTGCTCTGAAGCTATGGAGGTATTACTTATATGGTGACCGAGTGGAGATGTACACAGACCATAAAAGTCTGAAGTACATCTTTACTCAGAAGGAGCTGAACATGAGGCAGAGAAGATAGTTAGAGTTGATCAAGGATTATGACGTAGAGCTTCAGTATCATCCAGGCAAGGCTAATGTAGTAGCAGACGCTCTTAGCAGGAGAGGCGGCACATTTATGTTGACAACGCAGAGGCATATCTTAGAAGACCTTCAGGCGATGGACATCGAAGTTATACTTCCTAGTGATATAGGAGTTCTAACAACTCTGCAGGTTCAATCCGACTTGGTAGACAGGATCAAGGCAGCTCAGGCACGAGACCCAAGGATTCAGAAGCTTAGGGCAGAATGTGAGTCAGGACTCAGGAAGGAGATGAGAATTCATGAAGATGGTACACTTAGGTTTGGATCACGTCTATGTGTGCCTAGTGGAGATATCAGACAGGAGGTTATGACAGAAGCTCACAGTTCTCAGTATTCTATTTACCCTGGAGGGACCAAGATGTACCAAGATATCAAGTAGCATTTCTGGTGGAACGGGATGAAGAGGGAGATAGCTAGATTTGTTTTCCGTTGCTTGGTATGTCAGCAAGTGAAGGCAGAACAGCAGAGGCTAGCTGGGTTATTGCAACCGCTTCCTATCCCGAAGTGGAAATGGGAGCATATTACAATAGACTTTGTGACCGGTTTACCGACATCACCAAGTGGTAAGGACGCTATTTGGGTAATAGTAGATCGGCTTACGAAGGTAGCACACTTTCTTCCTTTCTGAGTAGGACAATCTACAGAAAAGTTGGCAGAGTTATATATGCAACAGATAGTCAGGCAGCATGGAGTCCCTGTCAGTATTGTGTCAGATCGAGATACCCGCTTTACATCACATTTCTGGAAAAGTTTACATCACAGTCTGGGTACCAAGTTAAGATTTAGCACAGCTTACCATCCACAGACGGATGGGCAATCAGAAAGAACGATTCATACCTTAGAAGACATGTTGCGAGCTTGCACTTTAGATTTTGGAGGGTCTTGGGAGAGTCACCTGCACTTGGTCGAGTTCTCATACAACAACAGTTATCAAGCCAGTATCCAGATGGCGCCGTTCGAAGCACTATATGGTAAGAGGTGCAGGTCACCGCTTGTATAGGATGACATCGGAGAGAGGAAGATGTTAGGCCCGGAAATGATTGTTCAGATGGTTGAAGTGGTTAAGGGAATTAGAGAGCGACTTCGAGTTGCGCAGGATCGGCATCGTCATTGGAAGGACCAGCATCGTAGGCCGTTAGAGTTCTCCGTTGGTGACCACGTATTCTTGCGGATCTCACCTACTCGTGGGGTCATTAGATTTGGCGTTCGCGGGAAATTGAGTCCGCGGTACGTGGGCCCATTTGTTATCCTTGATCGGATAGGCGATGTTGCTTATCGTTTATCCCTCCCGCCTTCGTTACGAGAGGTGTATGACGTGTTTCATGTGTCTCAATTACGTAGGTATGTATCGGACCCAAGCTATATCCTCGATCATTCGGAGCTGGTTGTTGGTACCAACCTGTCTTACGAGGAACAGCCTGTGTCCATTTTGGACCGAAGAGAGAAGATACTCAAGAACCGAACAATTAGTCTTGTCCGTGTTGCTTGGGATCATCACTCCTTAGGAGAGTCAACGTGGGAACGTGAGGATGATATCCGATCACGGTATCCACACCTGTTTGACTCATAAAGTATATCTCTTTCTGTATACCTTGATTGTCCTGATTCTCCATGCTTATCACCTTATGGGTAGAACTACTTGATATCGTAGAATGATGAATTTACATATATAGTACTTGCTTTTGATATGGTAATAATGATTGCTTGATCACTAGAATTGCTTGTATTAGTTTAGCTCCGATCTTTCTACCTGCTTGGATTTGAAATTCCGAGGGCGAAATTTTTCTAAGGTGGGTAGAGATGTCACTCCCCGTTCCCGAAATGCATATTTTTATACATGTACAATTCAAGTATATTTATTTAGTATTTATCATGTAGTATCCTGTATTTAAATTCCTCTAGTTTTATGCTAATTAATTATCTGCTCTTTAATTTTCATGTTAATCACTTTCCTGCAATTTTATTATCTGTATTTTATTTTCTGCAATTTATTTTTGTATTTTATTTCCTGCTTCTAATCTTCTGTTTACTTTCGGGTTGGCCTTAGATGACTCCCCGTAAACCCGGCCCATTAGCTCCCACCTATCACTCCTTTTGCTATTTAAAGCTCCCCTCTCCATTCTCTCTCTTTATTACTCATTCTCACCATTACTTCTTCTTCCTCCCATTACTCTCCACCACCTACCAGCAGCAGGAGAAGGCAAGTGCAAACTTGCTTCTCAATCATCCATTTTTATGGATCATTACTCTTCCTCTCATGATCCTGAGAGAGTTTAGTGCTTGGTATATGTGATTTCTGTGGCTTGTTTTCTCTAGATCTAAGTTTGTATTTTCGGCTGTTCATGGGTTTTAAATCCACCAACTTAGCGTGTTTTCGGATCAGAGAGTTCATGTGGTAGAACTGCTCGTTAGTCACGCACACGTCTCTACGTGTTTGCGTGTATTTTTAGTCACGCTCGCGTTTGCGTGCGTGTATTTCTCAGTCACGCTCGCGTTTGCGTGCGTGTATTTCTTAGTCACGCTCACGTTCTCATGAGCGTGCGTGTATTTTCAGTCACGCACACGTCTCTGCGTGTCTGCGTGTATTTCTTAGTCACGCTCACGTTCTCATGAGCGTGCGTGTATTTTCAGTCACGCACACATCCATGAGCGTGCGTGTATTTTCAGTCACGCACACGTCTCTGCGTGTCTGCGTGTATTTTCAGTCACGCTCACGTTCTCATGAGCGTGCGTGTATTTTCAGTCACGCACACATCCATGAGTGCGTGTATTTTCAGTCACACACACATCCATGATTGTGTGGATTTTTAGTCACGCACACGCCCACGAGTGCGTGCGTGGATTTCTTATCATTTTCCACACTCACACTGTGCATGCCAACAAGAACCATTTTCACGCTCACTTCGACTAGACTTGTTGGCGTGACTTTTGGCCTTAGCATAGACTTGCTGGCGTGACTTTTAACCAGGGTGTTTCTATTTGCTCTATAACTTATTCATTTAATGATGGCATGATAATTCTTTTATTATATCCTTACGCCTTTTGGCGTGAACTTGATAAAATCATGACATGTTAATATTGTAAATATGGATTGTTGTGTAGAATGTGTCATATGTCTTGATTGATCCATGGATACCCAGATTGACTGGAACTTAACCCTGAGGAGTTACAGACTTGACCCCGTGTAATACAAATTGACTTTCATGCCTTGATACCATTGATAATAATGGTTATCTTTACTAAAATTGATCATGCGTTCCTAGTTGGAACTAAGAGACTGGCTAGTCGTCTTATTAAATGAAATGAATGAGACACATTCATGTAATAAACTATTGTACTCGATTAGCCAATCCTGAATATTGGCATACAGGCACATGCAGGTTTCAAAGTATTTATTTATCTATTTTACAAAAACAGCATGTGTACTGTATGGTCAAGGCATGATTACTCCGTGGTTAGACTTGATTGTTGCATCACGCTACGTAAAACCTATAACCTAGCCGCACGGGTATCGTTGTAGAGTTGCGCATATCGTAGCCCGTACGAAAGTACTCATTTGAACGACCATAATCTACGGCCTGGAACTTCACGCAACGTAGAGACTATTAAGTTAAATAAAATAATGATGTCATGGAGAGAATGGATTCCCGAGTTCTTACATGGCAGCCCCCTTGGGACTATTAAGTGCCCGACGGGCCGGCTGGTTCCCACATATACGGTAATTCTGTCACACAGGCAGTGAACGGTATCTGCTTATATTATTGTACATGCTATAACGACGGGCGTCCCGCTGGGACTCGTCTAACTACATGATTGGCGCAATTGATTGATTGGATAGACTAGCCTTGCTTGCACATAGTAAGAACTGAGGAATCCCTAATTGTATAATTCCAGGATAACTTGGGACTCACAATAGCAAGCCGTAGTAGTTGATTGGCCGTTCAAGATGATTTGTTTGTGTACTGTACCTACTCCATTGCCTAACTGAGATGATCAGAATGTCAGGACATGACGGGCTAACTTCTGTCTTGTTTGGTTGGAAGGTTGGTTCGAAGTGTCTTGATGTTATGTGAATCCTAGTGGGAAGCAGAGATCTATTACTATATTATCTTACTTACTGGTTTAGTCCTTCATATCGTCCTTCCTTGTGGTACTTGCTATTAGAGGTCTAACCTCTCTGGTTTTGCATGGCCAGATTTAGAGCCGGTCCCCGAGGACTCAGCTTACTTCTACCTCCAGGATGGTCAATACTAGGGGAATGATCGCAGGAGGACTCGAGTGGGTTTCCTTACTTCACCGCTCGTTTTGTCATTTACTTTATACTTAGCCGTTTGGCACCGACATGTTAGTCGGGTCGTCTCGTACTTACTTTTGCATAATTGTAATTAAGTCCGACTGCAGCTGATAATAATTGTGTATACTTTACTATATACCATCTGGCTATGTTTTGTAAAGCCAGATCTCAAGAACATTTTGACTGAGCATTTGGGACGCCTTACTGCTTATTCTTACATGTTCCCTATTTCTTGTTTCTTATTTGAATGATTGAGACAATAGATGTGAAATGACCATAGTAAGACTTTCATGTAGTATGCACCCCTCGTCTGATTAGACAGCATTTATCGTATTATACGATATTCATCTACCCGTAATACGTAGCTGGCTGAGTCATTCCCCCGCTCTCCAGTATTCTGGTTCTGGGGCGTGACAAGTAAGCTGTACATATAACGTTTCCAGAAAATCATCAATATCCACCAAATCATTTTAGTACAAAGTCATCCAGAGACAAATCGGGTCAAATAAATATACAATGATAAAATCATAAAAAAAATAATCTCCAGAAAATAAATAAAATAAATGCTGCAATATCCAATGCAATCACATGCTCCATGTGGCCTCAAGCTCACCTGCAACGTATCATGTCAGGAAAAGAGCAAAGTACAATCCCGACAAGAACAATATACAATGTAATCTGTAGTATAGAATACAAGGTAAAACCAGAATACCAGAAATGGAAATAAAACTACGGTACCAGAAATAAAATATAAAATTGCAGGCAATGGACGCGACAATCAATATGCAAGTCAATGAATACGGCTATCAATAAACAAGACAATGAACACGACAATTAATGCAAGTGTGACATTTTGAAATATTAAACTAATGTGTGACCGGCTAAGGACCACAATCAATCAATGAGTTAATCAATTCTACAAGATCCGGCTTCATCGTACGTGAAGTATACGATTAGACTATCCACAATACCTATGTTGGGTGTGGTCACACAAAAGCTAATATTTTTTCTAATCCCCGTAATAAACAATGACTCACAAGACAATGAACAAGGTAAAGACAATCGTGTGTATCTCGTGTCCGATATAAGAACATGGCACATGAATGTAAGACAGAAATACAAAGTACAAGATCGAGTCGGTGTACTTGCCTCGCCTTGGAAGCACGGGAGTAGTACTGCATGGATGTAAAGGATCACCTGGTAGTTGTACAATTTGTTAGAGTTAAAGTAATGACAATTTTCTAGATGACTAACTAGCTAAATATTTATAAACCATTTAATTACTTAATAGTTTAATAATCTTTATGGAAGATAGTTTTTAACTAAATAGATACATATACTTGTCTACTATACAGAAACTTGCTTTTAAACCATATTTTTAGAAAAATATAATATAGTTTTAATTAAAATAATTACTAGTGAATACCCTTGACTATTTTCAGTAAGAAATCATTTATGTTTAGAAAAATACTCACTAGCTAAACTATTTACTATCTAAAAACTAACTATTTAGCAATAATACATACTCTAGCTGGCAAGAAACTTATTTAGTAACATAACATTTAGATACACTAGAATATTGCTACCAAAATATCATAAATGATACAATTAAAAATAAGACTAATAATAATCATGCTAATAATAATGTAACGCCCCAGTCCCAAAATACGTAGGACTAGGATACGTATACATGCCAACTACGCATCGAGAGGACTCCAGCCCAGCTCGAATACGTATAAGCTGTCTGGCTTCCTAAAGCAATCTACAAATATCTCAATCCACTGAAGATAAACTCTTGTATAAACCAAGTAAACTAATGTTGGTCAGACATTAGCAAACCGGTTACTACAACAAGAAAAGATAATATACAATAAAGTGGACCAGAGTCTAATGCAATTTCTTGAACAAGCTTCTAATGAAAGATAAAGCTTGTAAAACTAGGCTATACAGCAACAATGTCAAAGTAAGATAATATAGGACAAAATCTAATCACGGAAGAGAACGATAAAACATCAACTAAATATACCTGCAGTCTTGGTGTAGCAATCATCCTCCATCAGTGTACCATACATTTATCTAATACCTGGAAAGATCACCAGGTCCTCAGAGGACTAGCAAGACAAATAATATACATGCCTACTGTACAGTAAATAACATGCAGAAAGAAGTAGAGAAATGTAAAATAGATAATGATCAATAAGACGTCTCAATATCGTAACGCCATGGGACGCTCCCGACCTCAAGACAAAAGATAAGTCTCTACTACCGTAATGCCATGGGACACTCCCGGTCCTAGAGACGGGATAACAAGTCGATAAGAAGTCTCTAACACCGTAACGCCATTGGACGCTCCCGATCTAGAGATGGAATAACAGGTCGATAAAAAGTCTCTAACACCGTAACGCCATTGGACGCTCCCGATCTAGAGATATCAGGAGTAAAGTCTAATCAACCAAACATGACTACATGTTAAGTAAAACTCAAGGGCAAAGGTAGAGGACCAGTCAATATCGTCACAAGACTCGCGTAGAACAATAACGGCATAAGATGACTCAATAAGGAACGTGCACGTAAAATAAGAAAATAGAAGTAACATGAACATGAATGAGAGATATGAAGTAGAACTGGAAAGAGATAATAATATAGAATATGCATGTAAATACTGTAAATTTTGGCAAGGTGTACTTGCCTGGTGTCGCGCTGTGAATCTGAAACGTCGCTCCCGCGTCAACGCCGCCGGAACCCG
Organism: Iris pallida; assembly: GCA_029216955.1. Classification (NCBI taxonomy): domain Eukaryota; kingdom Viridiplantae; phylum Streptophyta; class Magnoliopsida; order Asparagales; family Iridaceae; genus Iris; species Iris pallida. Next base: position 2,470,779 of record JANAVB010018197.1, read on the forward strand.
ACTTCCTAGATAATTAATTAACTAAATTAACCCACTACTCATGAACTTACAATATGACTTAATTAGTCAAGATAATCCCATACAATCACACACAGGCTCCATGAGACACCGAACACAGTTTTTGGGTTTCCAACTCCCAATTTGTCAGTTATGTTGCTACTTCAATCATATACTTAAAAATCATATAAAAAATAATAAGAATATTATTTAAACTAATTTTTATAGATTTATCTCAGAATTTCTAGAATTTATATTTATAAAGAATTATACTACTAGTTGTCTATCGGTTCGACTAATATACCCAAAATTTGTCTAAAACTTCATTAATTATCTAAAATTATGAAAATTCTCAAAAATACAATTTAAATAGAATTAAAATGGCCTAAATATTAGAATATGAAATTTTGATGCAAGGGTTTCATGGTACTAATGGTTTGGAATCTTCTAGGTCAATAAGTCACCCGAAAATGACTAATTTTGACCTATAATTTTTCTGACCAGAATTGAATTGATAAATAATGAAAATATTCTTATAAATTCTAATTTAAATATATTAACCTACATAAAATTTAGTTTTAAAAAATTCCTACAGAAACTTATAGTTCCTTCACAACGTGGTAAGTTTTGGCTCTACCGAAACATGAAAATAGCTATCATAATTCATGAAAATTTTATGGGTAAAAATACTACCCAAGAGACATCAAAACACTATTTCTACAGAATTAATACCATAATTTCTACAGATTTATAGCATAGATTTGAGATGAAAAAAATAGGATTTCTTACCAAAAGTCCTTGCTAGTTGGGTTGTGGAGGCTTCTCCTTGCCAAAGCTCCACCTTTATTGCTATCATTTTGCTTGCTAATCCTCTCTTGATGAGTTTGGATGGGTTGGCAATGGTTCTAGATGGTTGGATGGAGAAGATAGAGTTTTTAGGGTTGGTTTGGTGGAATTTGGATGGAAGAAGGAGCCTTTATGAAGGAGGATGAGTTATGTGATGGAGGGGATGATGTAGTAGAGGGAAGGGGATGCTATTTTCGAAATTAATGGTAAATGAGCTGCTCTTGGACAATAAATAAGAGTTTTTGGTGTTAGGGTTAGGGTTTTGATAAGGGTTGATATATACATGGGCCTATGGGTTGAGTTTATATATGTTGGAGGGTTTTTCTATGCATGACATGGCCCGCAAATGTAGGGGATTATTTTTGGACGAAAATTACATGAAAATATTATTTGGTTGGTCATACGTGGGGTCCACATGGATTGGTTTGGTTATTTGATGAGTTGGCTAATTGATTGACTGAGGATTTAAATAAAAGGTTTCCTAATATAGAACTAGGTAGATTTCTAAATATAAATACAATTTAAATCTGAATTAGATATACAATATATATATATTTATTAATATATATTAATGCCCAAAATGCTTACATAGGTTTAGGTTGGACTTTGGGTTAAATATAAACTAATGCCAACTAGGATTACACTAGGATTACACGTAGACACTTTCTATAAACAGAAACTTTCCAAAATTGAAAACATATTAATATTAATAAAATATATATCAACATGAAGGTATTTGAGAGAACTACATGTCTATTTAGATTATGATTTGGTTCGGGTCAAGTCGGGGCTAATTGGTACAACCGGGTCTCCTAGAAAGTCAATAATCTAATAATTAAATAAATAAATCATCGATAGAGGTTAAGTCACAACTTGGCCTGGTTTTCCTAGTTAGAACACACCTATGGCTCGGTCTTCCCTACCCTGAGAAATAGACTAGCCAAAGTACACGACTACACTATCCGTGCCAAAATTTCTATTCGATATGTATCTCAAACTTAACCATAACTAAGGCTATATATATATATAATATTATACTATTATAAATATAATCATATACACAAAATTGTATTTAAATCTAATTGACTGTATAACATCCCAAAATAAATATATAATAATTATACTGTCATGGCAACCAAACATGGCTTCCTACCAGGTGGGGTTGGCTAGGCTAGGGTCCAAATATATTTTCTAATTTAATCGAACTCTAAGAGTCAACCAATAAGTCTCTTGTGCCATTCGCAATTAAATAGCACATGGAGACTCGATTGAGTGGCACACTCTTAGCATGTGCGTCGTAGGCTCAAAATGAGTCAAAACTATAATTGGGTCGAATAGTTTTGATCTATGTCGAGTCCCGAACTCACGTGAGAAGTCAGGTCTGAAATTATGATAAATAATCTAATTGCCTAAATTTGACCCGAAGTTGTGCAAAGTCAAAAGAATGATAGGGGACAAGTTTGGATGGGACATAATATATCAAGTTGAAGGTCATCATGTCTACTACAAAACTCATGAAGGACGTTTCAAGAGATGGACATGTCTTGTGCTCTAAAAATCAAAGACACGGAAGAGTACATATATAATCATAATTGAATATACAATATAACCTAATAATTAGAAATACTAAAAAAATAATTCCCAAAAATCAGGGTCCTCACAAATAATAAGCCAAAAATCTGCAAGCCCACTCCTCAGCCTAGCTTATCTACAATATTCCAGTCCTATTCCTGTCAGGCACAACCCATAAACCCACTGTTGTCATTTCTATTCCTATTTCAGCAGAAGTCTCTGGCTAAGACAAAGCCCGGCCTGCTTTCTAAATCTAAATCCAACCTAACGTTTACTGTTACTAAAGCCTACTTCTAATTTCTTTCCTGGCCTAACTAAACTCCAACTATCCCAACCCAACTACAATTCCAATCCGGACCATAGGGCTCAGCCCAATCCTACTATTCCATTCTCAACCACAGAGTTAATATCTAATAATTATTTTAACAAAAAATGCTTGAAGCCCACAACACTTTACTAAACTCGGCCCAATACTCAGCCTTATAATCCCATTTCTTCTCTCTCCTCTTCCATAAACTTTATTTCTTCACTCATCTATGTAGAAGAGCCGAGACTCTTCTTCTTCCTCAGCCGCACTCTAGCCCGAAACCCTAATCCTAGATTCCAGCTTCTTCGTCTACATCTGGCTAGGGAACCCTACTCCGAGTTCTTCTCCTCATCTTCCTCCTACAGCATACAACCCTAGATTTTAGATCTTCTTCCCCAAAACTACATCAAACTCTAAAATCTAACATCAGAAACAAGAAGAAAGAGGGGTTCGAGAAGATCGAGACGAAAAACTCACTTTCGGTGCGATGAGGACGTCAATCCATGACGACGCTGCAACAAGCGTGTTGATCTGGCTTAAGACGGCAAGATCTGGTTGTCGGCGAGGTTGGCTCGTCCTTCTCGGCGACCTCCAGAACTATGGCGAGGCAAATCTGGGCTCCTCAGACCAGATCTGGTCGAGCAATGACCGGAGGGCAACAACGGCTAGGCGGAGCGCTGCTGGTTCGTCGAAGATCGACTTCGATCTGGCTTCTTGGCGACTCACGGTGGCATACTTCTCGAGATGGTAGTCAACAGCTCCGAAGGGGTGGCACGAAATTCGAAGGGTCAATGATGTTCTCGAAGGGGTAGCACGCTCCTAAGGGTCGACACGACTCTCGAAGCGTCACCGTGGAGATCGATGCTGGCTCTGCAATCGAGGCGGCTCACGGTTTGATGACGAAATGGTGGCACGCTAGGAGATATGACACCACGCGGTGGAGCTCCGGTCGTCGTGGTGGCTCGACGAGGATCCGGCGGTGGCACACGATGGTGTTCGGCCGAGAGGCCAGAGAGGAGAGAGAAAGAGTGATGTGAGAGAGAGTGAGAGTGTGTCAGAATTGATGTGATGTGTCAGTAACATATTGGAAACCATGTATTATTTATAGTAAATAATTCTCTCAGTGTGCGTATGTGTAGAGTGGCAGATTTGTAAATACGTGTACATCTTGTGGCTATTCTCTACAGTAGGACAATGGCAGAGCAGTAATTAGAAATAGATCTGAGGCTAATTAGAACAAATTGGTAACAGATTTTCAAATATTCAAACAGATTTCGAAAATTCAAATTCAAACAGTTTTTCAAAATCAATTGGAAAACAGATTTTCAAATTGCTAACTGAATTAGTTACTCAACTAATTACAGTTACAAACCAAATAATTGCAGCTATTAGTGAATAACTAACTTAAAGTTAGTTAACTACTAACTAAAGAAATCAATAACTAATTTAACAGATTAATAAATAATTTCAGAATAATCATTTTCACTGTAACTATACTCGAAAGTATTTAAAATATTACCAACTATCATTAACAGCAAGCAGTGAGGATTAACTTCAATTTAAACTTAAAATGACTTTAAACTATATTCCTTAACCAAAATAATATTATTAAAATACCTTAGAAAATGCTAATCACAATAGTACTAAACTCTTACTCAGTAAACAGAGACAATAACTCCTCTTAATTAACTATCAAATAAAGTAACCAGTACAAATTTAAAATCAAAATAACAATTTTTAGCAAACCACTAATAATACCAGGATTTATTAATTAGATTCAATAAATAAAGTTGAAATCAATTTATTTCAAAAATGAACATATTTTCCAAAAAGTTTATAAAAGAAATATATTACCTCCATATATAAAAAAATTCAGAAATGAGTTCAGAAATACACAAGAATGGAGTTAGGGAGTTATACCTCTCTCTTTAGGAGATTTTCGACATATACGGGAGATTCCAATCTCTATGGTAGATTCCAATCTCTATGGAAGATTCTTTGTCTCTTTTGAAGATATTTCAAATCACTTTAGGAGATACTGTCATATTTTCTATCTCTTCAGGAGATTTTCTCTTCAGTAGGCACTTTTAATCTCTTCAGGAGATCTTCTCTTGAAGAGGTGACCATTTTGATGAATCCATTCAGGAATTTTTTCATAAACTCAATGAGCCTATCACATTCTTCTGGATGGTTTAATCCATATGTAGATCCTTCAGGGATAACATGATAATATCAAATCCTTCAAGGATTTACTTGAGAATTTTAAATCCATGACCTTCGATAATATATCTTATCGTCTAAGTTATCAGGATCAAAGAATATATTTATTCATATTCTATTCATGATCATTTTATGAATTCTTGAGCTTTTACATATTTGGATATTATTTGTTACAGATACCCATTCAAAATCTACCGGATTTATTCTATATGGGTTTTGTACTGTAGGACCGAACACTCCACATCTTCCGAGAGATATCGCATCTATTCATTAGATTATTCGTGGTTTTAGTGTTATCCTTTAATTTTATCACCCTTTTTATTCTCATTCGATAATGTCATCTAAGAGTTTTTCTTGATTCCAAATTTCTCTTAACTATGTATAAAACATAGATTTTATAGGTACCGGTACCTCTTTCTCAGTCTCTTCTGCAATCTGAGGTATATCCTCTACCGGAGCGATATACTTTGAAAAATTGGATCTTTGGTTCATGACATCTTCCGGATCGTCATGCATGAACTTTCTCTTCAGTAGATGCTACTTCAGAAGCCTTCTTCAAGAGCATTAGGGTATGTTATGTTATTCAGCCTCTTCTTTTGGAGAGATGAACCTTATCTTTAGTATTATTCGTCCTCTTCTTCTTTGTGAGGTTCTAAATATTTAGAACCTTTAGGTCTTACGCGTTCTTACAAAAAAACTTATTCATTTGATGTCACACCCCGCTCCCGCAGGAGCGATCGTCCTCGCTAAGGCGTGATGCCGCACGGGCCTAGGTTGCGCCCGTGCAAGGCTAATCTAAGAAACGGTCGATTTGAGCTAGGCCACAGAGTCGCACAGAGTGTCCCCATTTGTAGCGGAAAGTAAATGAACACAAATTAAAGCAAATTCAAACTCTTTATTGACATTCAAGAAGTTTACAAGCGGCGCTAGGTCGAGATTACAAATCGCTCAAGCTCTCTCTTTCTCTGAAACATAAAAGGCATGCCAAGTGGCTTACATGATGGAATGATTCATGGCGATATTTCGATACATTATGTCCTGTATAGGGTGCTTCAGCTCCTTGTAACGCTCCAAGGCTCCAGAGTTTGCTCCGTGCCTCAGCACGTTCGAGGGAAGCTCCGCACACGACGACATCTCCTGCGTCCTGCAAGCAAACTGTGGGGTTATCAGTACATTGTTATACACTGGTGGGGAGGCTAGCTCGCCCACAATGCTATCATTACCAAACACGTTCTATTTACTTTTGTGCTTCGTCTATCATTCATTGTCTTTCTAATCTTGCCTTAGGATCAGTTTTATGGCATATTTCATAACCTATCCCGTGTTGCCAAATTCAAGTGTTTGTATGGAAATACATGCACGACTTACCCATACTTACCGTCCGGCCTTTCCTGTCCAAAGTAAACCAAGTTAGTCAACAATTCGTATAAACTTTCAATGTCGAGTGTGTGTCCCTGCCTCAGATTCTAGCACGTCGTAGGCACGTTCTCTAACTTATTTGCATGAAGTACTCTTTATCATTTGGTGTGTTACATTTCAAGCATGTTCAGAAGGCGCTTTATTTAGTTAACTTAGACTACTTTGTTTCAATGTAAGGACTTGCACGTGAATTGCCACCAGCAAAGCCCACTTAGTCAATATGCATCGGTCGCTGGCATCACAAACCATTTTAGACATATTCTCTTTGGTATTCTCACCTATCATAGCGTGCAGATGTACCTTGATAGTCTTTTGAACTACCCCTTTTTGCATTCTCACCTATCATAGCGTGATGGCTGGTACACCTTGATAGTCTTTTGAAATGCCTGACCTTACGTCTCTTTGAGTGGCCGAGCCCCCACTCAAAGCAGCCTGTAAGCCAGTTTGATTCCGCCTAGACCGGCCACGATTCTCCCTTTGATCGTGCCGCGGAATCCCTTATCCTTCCTACCTCCCGTATACGATGGGATTGTCCACGACCATTTCGTATTGACTTGTTATTTTAACTTAACGGTTGCCTCTGAGCCATAGGCCTTAGCCATAATGCGTTATCGACTAGGTTGGCGGTGGTTCCCGTGCAGTGCGGGTAGCGAGCCCCGATGCACGTCCCCGTCATACCTGTCGCTAACCATTCCTTTCTTTCTTATCTTTTATTCATTCTTTTTTTTTCTTTCTTTCACTTGTTCATTCATTCATCGATTTATTTACATATTCATTCATTCATTCGTTGATTCATTCATTCACTTATTTGTTCATTCTTTCATTTATACATTATACAACTCCCCGTACGGGAGTCGCCTTGACGACCCATCGGTCCCGAAGTCTTTTAATGTTGCTATACTCTACTCGGAATGACTATGTCGATAGTCTTCCCGTTTTATTGTTGTGAACCATTCATTGTCTCACTGTTGAACGCATAAGGAACTCAAAACGTAAGCTTGTGCCTTAGCACGAGCATGGAGTGCGGTGCGAGAGTTCTCACATTTTCTATGTTCTTTTCCATATTCTATACAAGCATACAAGATGGAATTATTTCCTTAGATAGGTGCATTGAGTCATTTATTAACATGCACGATGTTATCGCCTAGCGATTCTAGCAATAGTGTCTGTATTATTATGTGTCTAGGCTAAGCAAAAACGGGTTCATCAGAGCCACCCACCTTAACGATGTTCGCATCGGCCGAGCGATACTCCGAGCGCGCCTTTGAAAGTCTAAGTTTAGATTCCTCTTCGATGGGCCAATGTAAGTCTTGCATCGATTCTTCATCAGGTCGATGCCAACTCTTCGGGTCGACGGCTCATTTGGGTCGTTGCACTTGCCGTTTGAATCGGCGTTCCGCTATGGCAGAGCGGGTCATTACATAATACACCACTCAAAATAAGTCTCATCCGCGAGACTTCCTGAGTGCAGGTCATCATACCTTTCCTTAACTCATATCATGTACGTATCTTAGACAATTTCTATCGAATGGCTTTACCGTCGATGGTATCGAACTATACTCGATACCTTTCTAAGTTCCGTGTCGCATACGTTTGGTCAATTTTATTGAATGACTTTTTACGCATTTTAGAGTTGATGGTACTTATTCAATTGTCGTGTTTCTTTGACTTGGTTGCTATTTCAACGTGTCATAGGACTGAAATGGTCGCACGAGGTGCATTGAAATTCATCAAACGCGAGAGTCGTAGGCTGAGGCAAACTCACTCATTTGTTCATGCGCATTGCAATACCCACTTACAGCTGCATTCGAGTTCATCATATCGCTGAGTTTGGATCGTGCACATATTCAAGGCGTCCCCCGAATACGTATATTTCAACCAAGCTTAGCGATTAGCAAAGTCAGACAAGCTACTCATGATAGTTTTGATTTATCGATCGTTTTACTAACTTCGATTAAAACCGAACTCATGTGTGTCTCACTATCGTTTATCTCGATCCTCGAGATGATCCGACTCGCTTCTCAAGCGTTCTTGTCTATGAAATCAATACGACTTCTTCTTAGCGGGGTCGACCAAGTCTAAGTAATTCCCGTCCGATTCAAGACCAAGTATTGCAATATCATCGAGTACGTCTTCCTATCAATGATTCAATTCGTTATCCCAACTTTACTTGTGCATCATCCATTCCTATCATTCACTTGGTTTGGGGCCAATCTCGTTGTCGTTCACGCACACTCCCAGTTCCCCGTCCTACTCTAAGTCTTGTTGCCCAAAGTCTATCGTCCGTCCAGATGATACCGTAAATCACACAGGTTCAATCACTCGACATAGGATCGTCTGCCTATCCGCTAGATCATTTCACCAGGTCATAGTTACGAGTCAAGTCCGTGGCCTATCGTGCAAGGTCGTTGTACGACGCTCGCCCCAAGTCCTATGGTCAAACCATTTTGTTCGTTCGTACGGGAGTTTCTACCCAAGTTCGCTCCACTTAAATTTCTAAACATCAAGCAGCATTCACGCTATTCGCATCAACACATTCTCCGTTCCAAGTTCGAGCTCGTTTAGGAAAGTCACCCTACGATAGGTTGTCCTCAATCAAATTCTTGACATTGTCAATATCGTGCGTCCGTACTAGCAATTATCATAGTCTATCGCTTCAAGTATGTTTGATACAATTCACCTATCCATCCTATCCAATTCACATAATCGATCACAAGGTCGTCTAGCATTGCAATATGTCGCGCCCCGATCTCACGTAAGTCTGATTATCCACGACGGACATGAATCACCATGTCAACATTTCCGCGGAATAATCATCCTCATCGGGACGTAACTCTTGCGTTGAGTCTAGAATTACTCGTTTCCGATACACAAATTGGGTATACTCAATCCTTAACTTTACTTCGTCGTCCATTATAAGTCCGATCAATCCTCCAATTCGCCTTCGCTTCAAACTATAAGTCGAAACAATCGAAATTGTTATGTCATGATATTCTGAGTTCGATCATTCCCGCTGGACATGAATCACCATGCCAACGCACACGCGGAACGATCGTCCCAAATCCGATGTGACGCATGTGCGAGACTGGAGTTGCGCTCGCACAAGACAAAATCGTTGTCGTTGTGGTTATCACCGAACAATCAAATCACTTTCCTTCTTCATCCAAACATTTATTTCTATCAAAATTCCCCAACATAGTATCTTTCAAAACAATAACTTCTAACACGATCATTATTCATCGAATCAGAGTACCCTCCGAGTTATCGTACATCGATCTTTGATACGCCTCAATACCATCAATGATGTACATAACCTGACGGTCTTCCTTTTGCAACGAATTCCGAGTCGTGCAACTTAATTCCTTAATTCGCATTGTCTCGTGCTAACTCGTCATTGAGCAACATCTATTCCAAGTCCTTAGTCATTTTCGTATCTCCAAACCAACGTTTTTCATGTATGCTATCTTTCGATCGTGGTATCTTCGATCTCGTCCAATGGTATTTCACCTTAACTCAAGTTTTAATCCTTTCGACTAAATTCAAAATCGTATGCACGATCTTCTATGTTTCCTCGACCAAGACCTCCATTCGCTTCATTGTTCTGACTCTCTATTCAACTTGTTTTGTACTTGCACTACACATTCACATTTCGCCCTGAACAATATCTCGTTTGAGACTTCCCAAATCATGACCAACTAAGCGTTACTCATTCTAAGGCTTGCGCGATATCATCGCTTGCCGACATACGCGTTCTATCCGTATATCCTTTAGTCTCGCTCGAACAATTTCTATGACATCCATACACCATTCAGGGTTCGAGCCACTCGACTAATTCCGAGCCGTGCAACATAATTCCTCAATTCGTATTGTCTCGTGCCAACTCGTCATTGAGCAACATCTATTCCAAATCCTTATTTATTCTCGTATCTCCAAACCAACGTTTTCCATGCACGATATCTTCCGATCGTGCTATCTTCGATCTCGTCCATGGATATTTCACCTTAACTCAAGTTTCAATCCCTTCGACTAAATTCAAAATCGCATGCACGATCTTTTATGTTTCCTCGACCAAGACCTCCATTCGCTTCATCATTCCGACTCTCTATTCAACTTGTTTTGTACTTGCACTACACATTCACATTTTGTCCTGAACAATATCTCGTTTGAGACTTCCCGAATCATGACCAACTAAGCGTTACTCATTCTAAGGCTTGCGCGATATCATCACTTGCCGACATACGCGTTCTATCCGTATATCCTTTAGTCTCGCTCGAACAATTTCTATGACGTCCATACACCAGTCAGGGTTCGAGCCACTCGACTAGTCGTCGACACTCACTCTTATTCTTCTCCGAACCTATCACATACACCACTCGGGTTCAAGTTATTCTCTAAATCCTCAAAAGATCATTCGATTCCCAATCGATATGTTCAATCGTGCGTTCGCCCGTTCCTCAAAGTCTAAGAACCACTTCTCGTGTTCGCTTTAGCGTTGGTCAAGTAGCGTCTCTATCGACATACATTCTAAGTCCCACTTATTCTCGTCCGAGCGATAGTCGATCTCGCTCGCAAACTCGTTCGTACCAGAAGGTCTAGGTGCACGATACTCCGTACAACTTAGCTAAAAGGATGCATGCATAACCATCCCATTCGAACTATACTCCAGTCTCGTGTACTCAATTGCTATTGTCAGCGTAAGCTTATTCAAGCATGCACTGCGTTTGCTAACTTTTTAGCATTTGTTTCTTCCAACTAAAGTCCGTCGCGGTTTGGCACAAAGGCCTTCGCCTATCGATCCCGTTCAACCGAGTACTTGTACGAGCTTTTAAAAATACTAGACTTATTGTACGGAACATCCCAAGGCACAACGAGAGAGAGCGTGCACTTCTTTTGTTTCCAACCGAGCTTTCAAAACTGAGAGAATCGAAATGAAGTACAAGGATGTAAAGCCGTGCTCTGAAACCAACCGGTCATGCCCCGCTCCCGCAGGAGCGATCGTCCTCGCTAAGGCGTGATGCCACACGGGCCTAGGTTGCGCCCGTGCAAGGCTAATCCCAGAAACGACCGATTTGAGCTAGGCCACAAAGTCGTACAGAGTGTCCCCATTTGCAGCAAAAAGTAAAGGAACACAAATTGAAGCAAATTCAAAGTCTTTATTGACATTCAAGAAGTTTACAAGCGGCGCTAGGCCGAGATTACAAATTGCTCAAGCTATCTCTCTCTCTGAAACATAAAAGGCGTGCCAAGTGGCTTACATGATGGAATGATTCATGGCGATGTTCCGATATATTATGTCCTGTATAGGGTGCTTCAGCTCCTTGCAACGCTCCAAGGCTCCAGAGTTGGCTCCGTGCCTTAGCACGTTCGAGGGAAGCTCCGCACCCGACGACATCTCCTGCGTCCTGCAAGCAAACTGTGGGGTTATCAGTACATTGTTATGCATTGGTGGGGAGGCTAGCTCTCCCACAATGCTATCATTACCAAACACGTTCTATTTACTTTTGTGCTCCGTCTATCATTCATTGTCTTTCTAATCTTGCCTTAGGATCAGTTTCATGGCATATTTCATAACCTATCCCGTGTTGCCAAATTCAAGTATTTGCATAGAAATATATGCACGACTTACCCATACTTACCGTCCGGCCTTGCTTGTCCAAAGTAAACCAAGTTAGTCAACAATTCGTATAAACTTTCAATGTCGAGTGCGTGTCCCTGCCTCAGATTCTAGTACGTCGTAGGCACTTTCTCTAACTCATTTGCATGAAGTACTCTTTAGCATTTGGTGTGTTACATTTCAAGCATGTTCAGAAGGCGCTTTATTTAGTTAACTTAGACTACTTTGTTTCAATGCAAGAACTTGCACGTGGATTGCCACCAGCAAAGTCCACTTAGTCTATATGCACCGGTCGCTGGCATCACAAGCCATTTTAGACATATTCTCTTTGGTATTCTCACATATCATAGCGTACGGATGCACCTTGATAGTCTTTTGAACTACCCCTTTTTGTATTCTCACCTATCACAGTGTGATGGCTGGTACACCTTGATAGTCTTTTGAAATGCCTGACCTTACGTCTCTTTGAGTCATCGAGCCCCCACTCAAAGTAGCCCGTAAGCCAGTTTGATTCCGCCTACGCCGGCCACGATTCTCCCTTTGATCGTGCCGCGGAATCCCTTATCCTTCCTACCTCCCGTATACGATGGGATTGTCCACGACCATTTCGTATTGACTTGTTATTTTAACTTAACGGTTGTCTCTGAGCCATAGGCCTTAGCCATAATGCGTTATCGACTAGGTTGGCGGCGGCGCCCGTGCAGCGCGGGTAGCGAGCCCCGATGCACGTCCCCGTCATACCTATCGCTAACCATTCCTTTCTTTCTTATCTTTTATTCATTCTTTTCTTTTCTTTCTTTCACTTGTTCATTCATTCATTGATTCAGTCACATATTCATTCATTCATTCGTTGATTCATTTATTCACTTATTTGTTCATTCTTTTATTTATACATTATGCAACTCCCCGTGCGGGAGTCGCCTTGGCGACCCATCGGTCCCGAAGTCTTTCAATGTTGCTATACTCTACTCAGAACGACTATGTCGATAGTCTTCCCGTTTTATTGTTGTAAACCATTCATTGTCTCATTGTTGAACGCATAAGGAACTCAAAACATAAGCTTGTGCCTTAGCACGAGCATGGAGTATGGTACGAGAGTTCTCACATTTTTCATATTCTTTTCCATATTCTATACAAGCATACAAGATGGGATTATTCCCTTAGCTAGGTGCGTTGAGTCATTTATTAACATGCACGATGTTATCGCCTAGCGATTCTAGCAATAGTGTCTGTATTATTATGTGTCTAGGCTAATCAAAGACGGGTTCATCGGAGCCATCCACCTTAGCGATGTTTGCATCGGTCGAGCGATACTCCGAGCGCGCCTTTGAAAGTCTAAGTCTGGATTCCTCTTCGATGGGTAAGTCTTCAATCGATTCTTCATCAGGTCGATGCCAACTCTTCGGGTCGATGGCTCGTTTGGGTCGTTGTACTTGCCGTTTGAATCGGCGTTCCGCTAGGGCGGAGCGGGTCATTACATTTGATGTCTTTATTTGATTCTTTTAGTACTTTATTAGAAAATAAATTTATAGATGGTATAGCTATTTATGCAGCATAATAAAACGTAAACAAGCAAAGGATAATTTCTCCTAATTTAGTCAAGATTAGATAAATTAGAAATATGCCATGACACGTTCTTCTGGAATGATGCGTTAGAACATTCTTGGAGAACGATGATCGATGCAATACGTTCTTCTAGAACGATGCTTTACGACGTTCTTCTAGAACGGTAATTCACGACGTTCTTCTAGAACGATAATTTATCTTCTTCATATCTTCCCCTAACGGTGGAAATTATGTCTTATTAATGTCACAGATCACAGAAATATTCTATCACAAAAATATCTCATATCTAGAAGATTTAATAATCTAAGAAGATAAACATAATAATTTACAAAACATAGATGCCAATATTACAGTTTCAAACAATACCAACATAAGCCATCTAAAAGAGATGCAATTCAAGACTATGCTACTAGTTATTCATATACAATCTTCATGATTTATATTGTAAAAAAAACTTATCCTTGAGATCAAGGATGTATGCTGCAAATTAAAAAAAACTTATCCTTGATATATGTGACTTGACAACCCTAATGTGAGTAACGCGTATCCATGGTGAATAGCTGGATAATCTTCCTAGGACGAACTTTTGGATCTCTAGGACGAACTTCGACGAACTTCTGGTTCTCTAGGACGAACTCCTGGTTCTTGTAAATGTATTCTTTATATTTACTCACTCATAGTTTCAATATAATACCCACAGTTGTCCTTATGTCCTTAAAACTCAATAATTTTCTTCTGGAATTATGAGAGTATAAGACATTTTATATGAGTGAGTTTCCTTGGATAAATTTAAGTGTGCTCTGTCGTAGCCTTCAATAAATGTGCATGACCAGCTATCATGGTTACTATTTTCACGCTAGTATTCTTGTTGGAGGAAAATATTCTATTCTCAAGGATGATGTTGGTACGTAGTACTATCAGTCATGCATAAGATGTCTATTTTCTATGGATTATAGTTTCTAGATATGGCAATATATTACCAATAGTTACAAATAAAGATATTATTAATCAATAGTAATCTAAACATATACTTCAGGTCTATGATAGTTGGTAGGATAATAATGCATCCGTAGTAACCCTACGGATTGAACAACCGTATATCACCAACTTTAAAATTTCTAATTTAAGAGGTTTGCAACTTTAAAATGCCACTATGAAATATCAATATCCATGTACTAGATTTCATCTCTTAAAGCATTATAATTGTCATCATGGAACTAGTCATCTATAGCTTGGTGATGTGTTCATATTATGTATCATTCCAATCTCTTATCGATATATTTAAACATATAAGCAACATTTTGCAATATCTTGGTGTGAAGTAATCATAAGCTTGAATAATACGAAGCATATTAAAACTAAACTGATAGCATATCAAAACCCCATGAGTATATCGTGACTTGTGATAATGAAATAGTGGATAACAATAGTTCACCTTCAGAAGCTTGTATTTTTGTGTCCAATAAAATCAATAATAAAAAATAAGGATGCTCATAGCTCATTGAAATTTATTCTAAATATAGAACTCCAGGTCTGTCACAATCCGTACCCTAGAGTAAGGGTACGAGAAGTGGGTACGTCCAGCCTACACCGCAGTATCGACGGTAGAACGATGTCCTAGGTCAATCATCTAACAATATATAAGGTACTTGTACAGTATATACACTCCGAATGGAGGTGACATAGCAAATGCAGTCTCAATCACATCTAAGGTAGATTACGATAAAAGATAGATAGATATGAATGAAACGAAACCACAGAGATACAATCAGATAGAGTTCTAAGTGTCTAAGATAACACAAATCCAGAAACATCCCAAATCTCAAATACAGTAATCCAGAGAATAAATACTACTAAAAAATAACTAATCCAAACTAATGGTGTCTCATCCACTACTAATGGATCCTGCTGGAGATCCAGGGGTAATGTCTCATCAAACTCTATCCTGGCCATACCCGTAAAAGGTAGAGCAATCAGCTAACATGTACTCTGTAAACATCAACGGTTATCTTGTCAGAAAAATGAGCAAGTACAAACACTAACAGCAGTTCCATATGAATTGACAAATTATATAAGAGACAGTATAATAAAATACAAGACAAAGATATGGGAAGACTTGGAAGCCATTCGAAAGCCGAGTTACAACCCGTAAACCAAACAAGGACCGGGGTTGTAATCCTTCTCCCGAGCATAACCTAGCCTCCAATCAAAATATAGCATAAGAGCATGTAGAATATGTGAAATACAGGACAAATCCACAGAAAATATATAACATGATGTGAGTACTGAATAGGACGACAATATATATATGATGACTTGGAAACTATTCGGAAGCCGATTACAACCCGTAAACCAAACAAGGTCCGGGGTTGTAACCCCTCCCGAACAGAATTTAGCCTCCTATGATAAATAAATATAAAAATATGACTTGAATTATTAGAGCGTTATGTGATCGGCTAGGAAAACATGATCAGGCTATCCACTTGGCCCGACAATCACACGAAAATCTTACGAAAGGGTCATGCCGGCCAACTTGGATAACAAGCACACGGAGGAATCTGCTACACCCTACGTGAGGTGAGAGTGGCACAAGCATAAAAGTGACATGGGGCTTTGATCACATAACCCCTAATAATTCCCCCATCCCCGAATAGTATAATGGATCTGGACATGACACGTCATGACACGGGATTATATAAGAGGGTAGCAAGTCCCCTTAGGAATCAGTGTCTATATAAGCACAGGGAAATAAGACAAAAAATGTACCAATATACCACGAAAATCTAGGAACAATATCCCATGTCATGATCCAACATATACTAGTCCGTGAACTATCGTGACTGGAAATCGAGTAAGGCACTACAACTGAATCGGATATAGCAGATATCAAGACAATAAAAACTATCAGTGAATGTACTCGCCTGGTATCCTGAGTATCTGAAGAGAATATACTGTCCGAGGAGTGGTGTATGTCTCATATAGAACAGTACAACTCACTACATGTCTAAAATAATGAAATAGACTGCTACAATACATCTACATGATGTTTGGGGTCAATCTAGGATAACGTCAACCTTTGGTCAACTCTAGTCAATCCTAACAGTCAAACTAGGTCAACTCTAGTCTAGTTAGGTCAAACTAGGTCAACCAAGGTTAAACTTGGTCAAACTAGTCTAGATTGGTCAAACCTAGGCTTAACAAGTCAACCTAGGTCACTAATCACTTAGCCTAGCAAACACACACTAGTCTAGTGATACACTAACTCAAGTGTATCCACACCATATGCCATAGGCTATTCTACCTAGGCCATGGGCCAAATCACATATAGGCCAATACACCCATTACCATATATCTATATACACATATATACATAGGCAAATGCAATATTTATTGCATCACACATACCACATTACATATTCACACTAGGCTATATATATATATATATATATATATATATATATATATATATATATATATATATATATATATATATATATATATATATATATATACTTACAGAAAAAAGAAAAAAAAAAGAAAAATATATATATATATACTCACATTACATAGGTCACATTCACATAGGCAATTGTATTATCTATTTCACATTACCTATCACATTACACATTCACATATTCACTAGGTTAGATATTATATATATATATTTTTTTTTTTTTTTTTTATATATATATAGATATATATATTATAGATATTATATATATTATATATATATTTTTTTTATATATATATAGATATATATATTATATATATATAGATATAGATATTATATATATATATGTATATATATATATATATATATATATATATATATATATATATATATATATATGTATATATATATATATATATATATATATATATATATATATATATATTATATATATATATACTAGCATATATGCACATGCTTTGCACGTATTTTAACATTTCTTAATTAGTTTAGGAAGACCAAAGGGTAGTCTTCCTAATTACTAAGTTGTCCTTATTAAAATTAATGAACTATTTTTAATTAGTATAAGTATGTAAGGATATTTTCGGAATTCAAAAGTTTCACCATCTAAGTTTTCCTATTATATAGTAGAATAGATATACATGCACACAGAGGGGGACATATAAATCAAGGTAAAGTGTGTGTGTATATGTGTGACAGGGAACCACAGTGTGTGTGTGTGTGTGTGTATATAGTGTTTCCTGTGTGTGACAGGAATCTAGAAGGGGTGTGGTGTGTGTTAGATGGTGGCCTCTGTGTGTGTGCAACACATGAGGGTGTAGGCATGTGTGTGTGTGAGTGTTTTCAGTTAACAGTGTAGGTGTGTGTCAATAGGGGACAGGAAGTTAGATAAGTGGTAAGGGTGTGTGTATGTGTTTGAGGGAAAAACCTGTATGACAGGATTCCATATGTGTGTATGTGTAGTAGTACACCTGTGTGTGTGTGTGTGTGTGTGTGTGTGTGTGTGTGTGTGTGTGTGAATGAGGGTGTGTGTAAAGTGTCAGGTGTGTGACAGGACAATGGTTTAGATAGGATGTTCTCAGAAATTAAGGAGTGAAGTGCCAATGGTGAAAGAACATCTATTCTCAGAAAACCCAACCAAATGACAAGTTCAAACCAACCAGTCCTAGCATCTATATCAAAATCAATTTTGAAGGCTCAAGCCCATCCAAATCACACACCCAGCTTGATCATTGTTAAGTACATATGTAGGTGAACCTAATTAACCATTCAACAACATTAATCAGTTAAAACAATGTAATTTAAAACCCAAAAATCCAGTTTCAGTATAGCATATCAGTGGTATCAAAAAATTGGGAATAACATGATTTCGAAACTAAATGAACCAACAAGATTACAATTAATGGGTTGGTAATTAGTGTCACATGTGTGAGTGTACTAGGAAGTGTCTTCGTGTCTAAGAACTGGACACGAATCGTGTCTAAAATACTATATGAACACAGACACACAACCGTGCACACAATCATCGTGCACGTGTACACGCGCGTGTAGGACACAACACACGACACTTCGTGTCACGTGCACACACCCACGTGGTCGCCTAGGATAGGTCTACACGTGGGACAGCCTGACACGTGTCCACGACATGTCCACAGTGGACCCGAGCACGTGTTTGTGCGTGTCTGTGCACGTGTAGGCTGCCAGCGCGCGACAGCTTGCGGCCAATGCGGGCGTGATTTCTCCGTGTGTACTCAACCATCCGCTCCCAAATTTTAGGAGAATGATATCAGACATTGCCCCTACTCTCCACAAAATTTCGTGTCCCGAAGTGTCCTGTGTCACGAGTTATGGACCCCGATAGGCAGGACACTGCCTTGGGCTCGTGCAACGTGTCCAAACCAAAAAATATGACACAAACCGACACGAAATGCATATCACCCTTCACAAAAGTTCATACACACATGAAGATCTACAGATCTATGAAATTAGATTTTAAAAATACGAAAATAAATCCCTAAGGGGCATTTTTACAAATACTTAGGTATCCACTATGATACGTGTCCGATACGGACACCAAATGGACACGAATTGTGCCCAAATTTTGGAGACAACTAGGGGACTCCTAGATCTAGCCCTATATGCAAAGAAAACAGGAAAAACAATGGGTTTAAATGGTTTACCTATTGAGTGTCAATACTCAAGAAAAGCTTCAAATGAAATGATTTCAAATAGCAACTTCCAAGCTCCAAATGACACGAAAACTGAGGTAAACCTCCAGAATCAGTAAAAAAACAATAATTAGATCCTAATGCAAAAGACTAGGGTTAAAAAGGAGTTGAAATGAATTAAATAGGATTTTAGGAAAATGGGAATTTACTCTCCTTCAAAATCTAGGTCAAGAATAAAAAAGGCAAGAACACACAAAGAAAATACTTATAGGCAAGGGAAAACCCTAATTGCGGCTGCCATGGTTGGATTTAGTTGGGTTTTGGGCTTAAGTCATGGGCCTATGGCTTAATTACAAGTCATGAAATCATAAATCATTGCATTAACCCTTAAGTCATGACTTGATTTCACTAAACTTAATCCCCCTATTCCAAAACTAGTTTCTAATGACTAAAAGTAGGTTAACTTAAGTTAGGCTAGGATTACCATGGCTAGGGTTAGCTACTAGGCTAGTCTACTAAGTCTCAAAATGTCAAAGTCAACATATCAACCACCAATTCAACAAATTAATTAAAATTTAAAAAATTCACCAAAAAGACTAAAATACCCTCAAGCTAGAAATATGGTAGTGACAAGGTCTATGATAGCTTATAATACCAAAATTAAATTTATGGCCTTTCGGGGGCCAGCAATCCGCTGCGACCTGCAAAAATAATTTACGGACGACTGAATTCCCCGGGCATGTTGCGCAACACCTGTCATGCATGCACCCATTTAGGGTGGTATAAAACTCAAACAAGCAATTTGTATTACTGTACAAATAAGACCACAAAAACGAAATGACATGGTCGTATTACATTTTTTTCATGTGCAATTTGTACTTTTGACATCCATTTCATGCTCGTGAGTACTTGTTTTCCTTTATAAACACTACAACAAAAAGACCTATTAATGACGGCTAAAAAGCGTCATTAATGACAAACCATGACGCTTTTCTTTTCAAAGCAACCGTTATGAAAACGGGTGTTATAAATGTTTTTCAAAAGCGTCATAAAAAAACCATCATGAATAGTTTCTATAAAAGCGTTATGAATAGTTAATATATTGTCACGCCCCAGAACCAGAATACTGGAGAGCGGGGGAATGACTCAGCCAGCTACGTATTACGGGTAGATGAGTACCGTATAATACGATTAATGCTGTCTAACCAGACGAGGGGGTGTATACTACATGAAAGTCTTACTATGGTCATTTCGCATCTATTGTCTCAATCATTCAAAACAAGAAACAGAAATAGAGAACATGTAAGATAAAGCAGTAAGGCGTACCAAACGCTCAGTCAAAATGTTCTTGAGGTCTGGCTTTACAAAATATAGCCAGATGATATAGCAACATATACACAATTGTTATCAGCTGCAGTCTGACTTAATTACAATTATGTAAGGGTAAGTACAAGACAATCTGACTAACATGTCGGTGCCAAACGGCAAAATATAAAGTAAGTAAGAAAATGAGCGGGGAAGTAAGGAACCCACTCGAGTCCTCCTGAAATCATTCCTCTAGTATTGACCATCTTGGAGGTGGAAGTAAGCTGAGTCCTCGGGAACCGGCTCTAAATCTGGCCATGCAAAACTAGAGAGGTTAGACCTCCAATAGCAAGTACCACAAGGAAGCACGATATGAGGAATTAAAACCAGTAATAAGAGAATATAATAATAGATCTCTGCTTTCCACTAGGATTCACATAATATCACGACACTTCGAACCAACCACCCAACCAAACATGGACAGAAGTTGGCCCGTCACGCCCTGACATTCTGATCATCTTAGTTAGGCAACAGAGTAGATACAATACACAAACAAATCATCTTTGAACGGCCAATCAATTCCTACGGCTTGCTATTGTGAGTCCCAAGTTATCCTGGAATTATGCAATTAGGGATTCCTCAGTTCTTACTATGTGCAAGCAAGGCTAGTCTATCCAATCAATCAATTGCGCCAATCATGTAGTTAGACGAGTCCCAGCGGGACGCCCGTCGTTATAGCATGTACAATAATAGAAGCAGATACTGTTCCCTGCCCGTGTGACAGATTTACCGTATCTGTGGGAACCAGCCGGCCCGTCGGGCACTTAATAGTCCCAAGGGGGCTGCCATGTAAGAACTCGGGAATCCATTCTCTCCATGCCATCATTATTTTATTTAACTTAATAGTCTCTACGTTGCGTGAAGTTCCATGCCGTAGATCATAGTCGTTCAAATGAGTACTTTCGTACGGGGTACGATATGCGCAACTCTACAATGATACCCGTGCGGCTAGGTTGTAGGTTTTACATAGCGTGATGCAACAATCAAATCTAACCACGGAGTAATCATGCCTTGACCATAAGTACACATGCTGTTTTCGTAAAATAGATAAATAATAATTTGAAGCCTGCATGTGCCTGTATTCCAATATTCGGGATCGGCTAATCGAGTACAATAGTTCATTACATGAACATGTCTCATTCATTTCATTCAATAAGACGACTAGCCAGTCTCTTAGTTCCAACTAGGAACGCATGATCAATTAGTCAAGGTACCCATTATTATCAATGGTATCAAGGCATGAAGGTCAATTAGTATTAAGCATGGTCCAGTCCATAACTAGTATAAAATAGTTGGTAACATATTCTTGAATCCAAGGAAAAGATCAACAAATTCATGTTGGGAGTTGAAAGAAATTCTAGCCACAATTCAGTTAATTAGGACATATAACAGTCAGAAACAACCAAATTATGCATATGCGGCCTATTCTGCGACATGCATGCAACTGCGACACCATATGCGCCTACTGCGACATGATATGCGCCTCATGTGGCTCAATTGCGACATGATATGCGCCTATCGCGACATGCGCCTCATGTGGCTCAACTGTGACATGATATGCACCTACCGCGACATGCGTCTCATGTGGCTCAACTGCGACATGATATACGCCTACCGCGACATGCGCCTCATGTGGCTCAACTGCGAATGATATGCGCCTACCGCGACATGCACCTCATGCAACATGCGCCTACTGCGACATGCACCTTAATGCGGCTCATGCGCGACATGATATGCGGCTACTGCGACATGCTGTGTGCCTTTCACGACATGCGCCTCATTGCAACATGCGCCTACTGCGACATGCGCCTTCTGCGACATGCTGTGTGCCTTCCGCGACATGTGCCTCATTGCAACATGCGCCTACTGCGACATGCGCCTTCTGCGACATGCTGTGTACCTTCCGCGACATGCTGTTCGTGCTGCAGATGAATATAGGAACGAACCAAAATACTTTTGCCATAACTTCCACAAAATAAATCAAAATCTAACTTTTTAAAAGCCAAACTTTAGTAGAATTAAATTCTCTACAACATGGAATCACTTAATTTCGAAAACAACAATGTTTGATAGATCAAAACCCTAAATTTTATATGAAAACCAAAACTATGAAAACCAAAACTTAAAACTTAGATCTACACCCAACCATCCATGGAAAACAAAAACTTCAAGACCTAAACTTGTAGAGGAAGAGAAGATGAATAACATAAACTAAAAATAATTGGGGATGCATGAAATCCCTCATGGTGTGCAAGATGTACTTGCCTCTCCAAATGGGTTAGGGTTTGGTGGAGGAGTAAATGTGAATGAATGAAGAGAGAGAGTGGAAGAAGAACTTTTATATCAAGGTCAAGTGGATCTCCACCATTCATTCTCTCCACCAAATCCAAGCCATCCATTCCTTTCCATGTTGAACCAAACCGAACCAAGTTGGTTTCCCATGAACCGAAATGAACCAAGAGCCAAGAAAAGCAGAAAATAAAATACAAAAAAATTAATAAGCACAAATTTGAAGAATTTAAATACAGAATAAATACATGATAAATATTGAATAAGTACATTCAAGAAGTACATGTATAAAATACTTTATTCTGGGAACGGGGAGTGACATCTCTACCCTCCTTAGAAAAATTTCGTCCTCGAAATTTCAGATCCAAACAGGACAGAAATGTCAGAGCTAGACTAATCTAAGTACAAGTAATTGGAGCAAGTAGCTATTCTACAATGTCAAATAGCAAGCAATATATCTATGCTTAACAATCTACGATATCAAGCAATTCTACTCATAAGGTGACAAGTATGAGGAGTTAAGACAATCAAGGTATATAGAGAGAGATATACCTTATGAGTCAAACAGGTGCGGATACCGTGATCGGATATCATCCTCACGTTCCCACGTTGACTCTCCCAATGAGTGATGACCCCAAGCAACACGGACAAGACTAATTGTTCGGTTCTTGAGTATCTTCTCTCTTCGGTCCAAAATGGACACAGGCTGTTCCTCGTAAGACAGGTTGGTACCAACAACCAGCTCAGAGTGATCGAGGACATGGCTTGGGTCCGATACATACCTACGTAACTGAGATACATGAAATACGTCATGCACCTCTCGCAACGAAGGTGGAAGGGATAAACGATAAGCAACATCGCCAATCCTATCAAGAATAACAAAGGGTCCTACATATCGCGGACTCAACTTCCCGCGAACGCCAAATCTAATGACCCCACGGGTAGGTGAGATCCGCAAGAACACGTGGTCCCCAACAGAGAACTCTAACGGCCTACGATGCTGGTCCGCCCAATGACGATGCCGGTCCTGCGCAACTCGAAGCCGCTCTCTAATTCCCTTAACCACTTCAACCGTCTGAACAATCATTTATGGGCCTAGCATCTTCCTCTCTCCGATGTCATCCCATGCAAGCGGTTACCTGCACCTCTTACCATATAGTGCCTCGAATGGCGCCATCTGGATACTGGCTTGATAACTGTTGTTGTACGAGAACTCAACTAAGTGCAGGTGGCTTTCCCAAGATCCTCCAAAATCTAGAGTGCAAGCTCGCAACATGTCTTCTAAAGTCTGAATCGTCCTTTCTGATTGCCCATCCGTCTGCGGATGGTAAGCCGTGCTAAATCTTAACTTGGTACCCAGACTCTGATGTAAGCTTTTCCAGAAATGTGATGTAAAGCGGGTATCTCGATCTGACACAATGCTGACAGGGACTCTATGCTGTCTGACTATCTGTTGTATATACAACTCTGCCAACTTTTCTGTAGATTGCCCTACTCTGAAAGGAAGAAAGTGTGCCACCTTTGTAAGCCGATCTACTATCACCCAAATAGTATCTTTACCACTTGGTAATCTCGGTAAACCGGTCACAAAGTCCATTATGATGTGTTCCCACTTCCATTCCGGGATAGAAAGCGGTTGCAATAATTCAGCTGGCCTCTGCTGTTCTGCCTTCACTTGCTGACATACCAAGCAACGGGAAACAAATTTAGCTATCTCTCTCTTCATCCCGTTCCACCAGAAATGCTGCTTGATATCTTGGTACATCTTGGTTCCTCCAGGGTGAATAGAATACTGAGAACTGTGAGCTTCTGACATGACCTCCTGTCTGATATCTCCACTAGGCACACATAGACGTGATCCAAACCTAAGTGTACCATCTTCATAAATTCTCATCTCCTTCCTGAGTCCCGACTCACATTCTGCCCTAAGCTTCTGAATCCTTGGGTCTTGTGCCTGAGCTGCCTTGATCCTGTCTACCAAATCAGATTGAACTTGTAAACTTGTTAGAACTCCTATATCACCAGGAAGTATAACTTCGATGCCCATCTCCTGAAGGTCTTCTAAGATATGCTTCTGTGTTGTCAACATAAATGCGTCGCCTCTCCTGCTAAGAGCATCTGCTACTACATTAGCCTTGCCTGGATGATACTGAAGCTCCACGTCATAATCCTTGATCAACTCTAACTATCTTCTCTGTCTCATATTCAGCTCCTTCTGGGTAAAGATGTACTTTAGACTTTTATGATCTGTGTACATCTCCACTCGGTCACCATATAAGTAATGCCTCCATAGCTTCAGAGCAAACACTACTGCTGCTAACTCCAAATTATAAGTTGGGTAATTCTTTTCGTGGTCCCGAAGCTGCCTAGATGCATTTGCTATCACCTTCCCATGCTGCATAAGGACGCATCCAAGTCCTTTACCTGACGCATCACAATATACTGTAAAACCTCCAGGTCCAACCGGTAATGTAAGAATAGGTGCTGATATCAACTTCTGCTTCAACGTCTCAAATGATGTCTGATATTCTGCCGACCAAACGAATGGTACATCCTTCCGTGTCAAGCGGGTCATAGGTGCTGAAAGCCTTGCAAAGTCTGATACGAACCTTCTGTAATATCCTGCCAATCCCAAAAAACTCTGCACATCTGCTACGGTCTTGGGTACTGGCCAACTCTCTACTGCTTTTATGTTCTTGGGATCTACTGCTACTCCTGCTCCTGATACGATGTGACCCAAAAATGAAATATGATCCGACCAAAACTCACACTTGCTGAGCTTGGCATACAACTGGTTCTCTTTCAGAACCTGTAACACTTTCCTGAGGTGGTCTTCATGCTCCTCTTCACTGGTAGAATATACGAGAATGTCGTCAAGAAATACAACGATAAACTGATCTAAGTATGGCATAAAGATGCGATTCATCAAATCCATGAATACCGCTGGAGCATTGGTCAAACCAAACGGTATTACTAAGAATTCATAATGCCCATACTTCGACCTAAATGCTGTCTTGGGAATATCTTCCTTCCGAACCCTCACCTGATGGTACCCTGAACGAAGATCTATCTTGGAGAAAACTCTAGCTTTGCTCAACTGATCAAATAAGTCGTCGATCCTGGGTAGTGGGTACTTGTTCTTCACTGTTGTCGCGTTAAGCTTTATGTAATCAATGCACAATCTGGATGACCCATCCTTCTTCCCCACAAGTACTACTGGTGCTGTCCATGGTGACACGCTAGCTTGGATGAACTTCTTCTCCTTCAATTCCTCTATGTGCTGATATACCTTGGCCTGCTCTGAATCCGCTATTCTGTAAACTCGATCTGATATTGGTTTAGTTTCTGGTGCCAATTCTATGCTGAACTCAATATCCCTAACCGGTGGTAGACCTGGAAGTTCTTCAGGAAATACGTCTAGAAATTCTTCAACTACCTTCGGAATCTGAACTTCTTCCATTGCCGCTACTATTCCCTGCTCTTGCTGAGTTGCCTCTGATCTGACTAAGGTAAACCGCTTCATGCCTGGAATATCAAAAGATACACTCCCACTACGACAATCTATTGTCGTATGACTGTCTTTCAGCCAGTCCATGCCTAAGATAACGTCGAAATTTCCAACAGGGAATTCTATCAACCGGGCGGGTAAGGAATGCCCGCAAACTACAACGCTACACACTAGAATAACTCTACTAACTCCTACGAGCCCATTGCCAGTGAGTATATTCAACCTCTCTGGCAATGCCTCGAACTCCATTCCTAGCCGTGTTACAAATTGTGCAGATATAAATGAATGGGATGCTCCCGAATCAAACAATGCTACTGCGGGATATGAGGCGACGAGAATGTTACCTGCCACAACATCTCCCGATGCTAATGCCTCCTCCAAGGACAGAGTGAAGCCTGCCCTCGACCTCCTTGCTGATTCCCATGTTGCGGCCTAGCCTGGTGCTGCTGCTGGCCCCTTCCTTGATGATGCTGGGGTGGTCTATGCTGGTGTTGCTGCATCGGCGGTCCCTGCTGCCGAAACATCTGAGCCTGCGGACGCTGTGCCAACGGCCTAACGGCTATTGCTGGTCCTCGATACTGGCCTGCCCCTGGTGCTGGCAGAGCAGGAAACTGCTGCCCTGGTCCTCCTGACCTCGAATTCATGGGACATGTGGTAACCCGATGGTCTGGATTTCCACATATCAGACATAGTCTATTCAATGTCCGACACACATCTCTAGTGTGTCCCATCTTCCCACAATAAGTGCAGCCCACCGGGGGTTGCTGGTTCTTCCTCTGTTGTTGTTGTTGTTGCCTTGGTGGTGCTGGTCCTCGTATCGCCACATCGTGGATACGAATGCCAGTGGATGGTGCTGTTGTTCGGGGCGCTGCTCCCCCTCCTCCTTCAATCTGACTGTGGGATCTCTTCTGACCCCCAGTCCTTACTGTAAGCCTCTGAATGGTGATCTCATGCCTTCGAGTCGCCGTCAATATCTTATCAAAAGTCTGGTAATTGTGCCCCTCGATCAATTACAAGAGTTCAAGATGAAACCCTTGCTGAAACCTCATGGCCCTCTGGCTCTCTATTGCTACCATCTCTGGGGCGAATCTACTCAATCTGCAGAACTCCACTGCATAAGCATCTACAGTCTTGCCAGCCTGCCTGAGGCTGATAAACTTCTGTTGTAGCTCAAACCATGCCACAACTCTATAGTACTTGGTCTTGAATCTTGCTGTGAAATCGTCCCAAGCCACAGGACGTCTGATGCCCACTTCCTCTGATTCCCACCAATCACGTACGAGATCCTGAAGTAACAACTTCACTAGATCCACACGTTCTTCTGCTGGTACCTTAGCTGCTGTCAGAATAGCCTCCATATCCTTAAGCCATGCATCTGCTGAGATGGCATCCTCCGTGCCCTCGAAACGGCGGAGGTTGTACTTGCAAAACCTGGCTGATGCTCCTGAATCTGGCCTCGCTCCTCTTTCCAAAGCCGTCTGCAAACCTTGGTTGAGTAGCACATTCTGCTCTTGTAGCTGAGTGTGCATGCGCTGCTGGGCCAACATCTGATGTTGCTGAGTAGCCATCATTACTCTCATGATCTCCAGAAGGGCTGGTGTGTCCACTTGGGTAGGTGGAACTGTCGGTGGTGGTGGAACATCCGGATACTGCGACCCAGCCGCTGGTTCCACTATCACTTCTTTCTGGGTGGCCTCTTGAGTTAGTACCGGCCCTTGTTGTTGACCAACAGGGTCAGGTTGTCCATGTTGCTGTCCATGTTGTTGCTGTCCTGCTCTGACAGGTGCGGACGAGGTGCCCCTAAGAAAAGGGACAAGAGAACAATCAAACAACTGGACATGAAGGATCAATGAAGTTAAAGGATACTAGAATGTCAAGCAAGGGTTGAGAATAACGAATTATGAGATCAAGGGGGAAACACGTATGATTGAGACATCCTATAAATCAAAACACCCCACAAGTCTGAAATCAGACCTGCATGGGCCACCACTAAAACCTTGTCATGCCCCAGAACCAGAATACTGGAGAGCAGAGGAATGACTCAGCCAGCTACGTATTACGGGTAGATGAGTACCGTATAATACGATCAATGCTGTCTAACCAGACGAGGGGGTATATGCTATATGAAAGTCTTACTATGGTCATTTCGCATCTACTGTCTCAATCATTCAAAACAAGAAACAGAAATAGAGAACATGTAAGATAAAGCAGTAAGGCGTCCCAAACGCTCAGTCAAAATGTTCTTGAGGTCTGGCTTTACAAAATATAGCCAGATGATATAGCAATATATACACAATTGTTATCAGCTGCAGTCTGACTTAATTACAATTATGTAAGGGTAAGTACAAGACAATCCGACTAACATGTCGGTGCCAAACGGCAAAATATAAAGTAAGTAACAAAACGAGCGGGGAAGTAAGAAACCCACTCGAGTCCTCCTGAAATCATTCCTCTAGTATTGACCATCTTGGAGGTGGAAGTAAGCTGAGTCCTCGGGAACCGGCTCTAAATCTGGCCATGCAAAACCAGAGAGGTTAGACCTCCAATAGCAAGTACCACAAGGAAGCACGATATGAGGAATTAAAACCAGTAATAAGAGAATATAATAATAGATCTCTGCTTTCCACTAGGATTTACATAACATCATGACACTTCTAACCAACCTCCCAACCAAACAAGGACAGAAGTTGGCCCGTCACGCCCTGACATTCTGATCATCTTAGTTAGGCAACAGAGTAGATACAATACACAAACAAATCATCTTTGAACGGCCAATCAATTCCTACGGCTTGTTATTGTGAGTCCCAAGTTATCCTGGAATTATGCAATTAGGGATTCCTCAGTTCTTACTATGTGTAAGCAAGGCTAGTCTATCCAATCAATCAATTACGCCAATCATGTAGTTAGACGAGTCCCAGCGGGATGCCCGCTGTTATAGTATGTACAATAATAGAAGCAGATACCGTTCCCTGTCCGTGTGACAGATTTACCGTATCTGTGGGAACCAGCCGGCCCGTCGGGCACTTAATAGTCCCAAGGGGGCTGCCATGTAAGAACTCGAGAATCCATTCTCTCCATGCCATCATTATTTTATTTAACTTAATAGTCTCTACGTTGCGTGAAGTTCCATGCCGTGGATCATGGTCGTTCAAATGAGTACTTTCGTACGGGGTACGATATGCGCAACTCTACAACGATACCCGTGCGGCTAGGTTATAGGTTTTACATAGCGTGATGCAACAATCAAATCTAACCACGGAGTAATCATGCCTTGACCATAAGGTACACATGCTATTTTCGTAAAATAGATAAATAACAATTTGAAGCCTGCATGTGCCTGTATGCCAATATTCGGAATCGGCTAATCGAGTACAATAGTTCATTACATGAACGTGTCTCATTCATTTCATTCAATAAGACGACTAGCCAGTCTCTTAGTTCCAACTAGGAACGCATGATCAATTAGTCAAGGTACCCATTATTATCAATGGTATCAAGGCATGAAGGTCAATTAGTATTAAGCATGGTCCAGTCCATAACTAGTATAAAATAGTTGGTAACATATTCTTGAATCCAAGGAAAAGATCAACAAATTCATGTTGGGAGTTGAAAGAAATTCTAGCCACAATTCAGTTAATTAGGACATATAACAGTCAGAAACAACCAAATTATGCATATGCGGCCTATTCTGCGACATGCATGCAACTGCGACACCATATGCGCCTACTGCGACATAATATGCGCCTCATGTGGCTCAACTGCGACATGATATGCGCCTATCGCGACATGCGTCTCATGTGGCTCAACTGCGACATGATATGCGCCTACCGCGACATGTGCCTCATGTGGCTCAACTGCGACATGATATGCGCCTACCGCGACATGCGCCTCATGTAGCTCAACTGCGACATGATATGCGCCTACCGCGACATGTGCCTCATGCAACATGCGCCTACTGCGACATGCGCCTTAATGCGGCTCATGCGCGACATGATATGCGGCTACTGCGACATGCTGTGTGCCTTCCGCGACATGCGCCTCATTGCAACATGCGCCTACTACGATATGCGCCTTCTGCGACATGCTGTGTGCCTTCCGCGACATGCGCCTCATTGCAACATGCGCCTACTGCGACATGCGCCTTCTGCGATATGCTGTGTACCTTCCGCGACATGCTGTTCGTGCTGCAGATGAATATAGGAACGAACCAAAATACTTTTGCCATAACTTCCACAAAATAAATCAAAATCTAACTTTTTAAAAGCTAAACTTTAGTAGAATTAAATTCTCTACAACATGGAACCACTTAATTTCGAAAACAACAATGTTTGATAGATCAAAACCCTAAATTTCATATGAAAACCAAAACTATGAAAACGAAAACTTAAAACTTAGATCTACACCCAACCATCCATGGAAAACAAAAATTTTAAGACCTAAACTTGTAGAGGAAGAGAAGATGAATAACATAAACTAAAAATAATTGGAGATGCATGAAATCCCTCATGGTGTGCAAGATGTACTTGCCTCTCCAAATGGGTTAGGGTTTGGTGGAGGAGTAAATGTGAATGAATGAAGAGAGAGAGTGGAAGAAGAACTTTTATATCAAGGTCAAGTGGATCTCCACCATTCATTCTCTCCACCAAATCCAAGCCATCCATTCCTTTCCATGTTGAACCAAACCGAACCAAGTTGGTTTCCCATGAACCGAAATGAACCAAGAGCCAAGAAAAGCAGAAAATAAAATACAAAAAAATTAATAAGCGCAAATTTGAAGAATTTAAATATAGAATAAATGTATGATAAATATTGAATAAGTACATTCAAGAAGTACACGTATAAAATACTTTATTCTGGGAACGAGGAGTGACATATATAGTGCACAATTCAGAACAATTTTAAAACATCATGAATAGATAATATGTATAGGCTCAATGCAGCACATTTATAACACTTTATACTATTCAAATTAGCATATTTATAATGCTCTATACTGCACAGTATATATTACATTCCAAAAACTTAACATTATATATCACCATCTTTATTACATTTCTCAAAATAGAGTACATATCAACATCTTCATTACATTGAATATCCAAATACATATATATATTTACAACTACCAAAATTTTCCACATCAAAACTTGGCCACATCAAAACTGTCCACAGAACATGTAGCAAAACCCTGAAAAAGATAAAAACAAGCAAATATAAGAAATTAGCTCCCAAGATTATAATACTTCCAACTACAAAAGTAGCAAAAGCCTGATACTTATTGGGAACAATTCAAATTCATAATACATATTTAATATCCAAATGCTGAACTGCATAAATTCTTCATGAGAACGGAGTTAACATACAGAATACCTACATTGAGGTAATGCTCTTCGTACGAGTGTGATGGCATGAGGAATTACCTGCAAGGCCATACTTCTGGAGAAAAGAGAATGTAGTAGCAGCATCCCAATCATACCTAACATAAGTAGATCACATCAAATAAATAAAAAAATAAAATCACACTTTAAAAATTAAAATAAATCAACTTGTGACACATTACTGGTACCAGTAGTAGAGTACACAACAACAAACAACTGCAAGGAGTCATGTAGTTATAATAAATAGAAAGGTAAGGAAAAACCGATACTCCTAGAATTTCTACCATGCGGTGAAGAAAGGACGTAACCTGCATTTTGTTCAGGTTGAAGATAAGGTGAATTTGGACATTGCAGAAAGAAAGAAGTGGTTGCATCAAGTACTTACCCTATTGTGCAAGGGCTTGATATTTGGAAAAGCCACGAGAATTTGTAGAAGAACATCCAATGCCTGGAAACCCAAAAGCCATTAAGCAAAACTTTATTAGCCATATGCACACTTGTCAGTACTAAGGAAAGTTTCAATACCAATATTTTGAAACATCTTAAATGGTACACCATAATCGCAATCCCACATTGATTAGATCATTTAAATTTTACTCCTGAGAATGTTGAATGTGTGCATGAATGATTTTAAGCAGCTCCAAGTTACCTGCTTGAACATGATGCCGATTGCTAGACGACTAGTTGTGACAAGCTGCTCACTAAAGCCCTATATGATAAGCAACCACATTGTAAGCAAATAAAGTAATTCAGAGAGTATCGCTCACCTAAGCAGTATGAGATCCGGTAGACACTTGAAATGGTAAATTAAGGCATATGCAATTGTTACTTAAAAGAAACATGGATATAACAATGATTAGCTACAATAGACTTCGCATAAGAAACAAAACTCAACATGCATTTTTCTATGATAAATGCTGTAGATTGGAATAAGACCTTCCTGAGAGCATTCAGTGCCATAATAAGTTGTTGAAGACTCAGAACCTTTGCAGAAGATTCTTCTAGTCCTTGTACTTTAGCTTCCAAGAGCAAGGTTTCAACCTGGATTCTTGTACATATTATAACACAAGATACCATCCACTGGAAAGGAAATAGCCAAAAAAAATAGCTATAGGCGCCTTTCTCAAAGTCCAGTTTCACCTGTTGACATAGAGGCTTGAGCAATGCTTCCAGGTACTCCGACTGCTTCTCTGGTGAAACATCTTTCATGCCAATCATTAATCCAATTGCCTGTACAACAAGGAATGTGCCTTCTTTAAAGGAACAAAATAAGCTGAAAAGATAATAGCCATAAAATTCTTCAAAAACTATACCTCAAATGTGTGACTACCATCTTCTGAACCAGAGCACTTAAGCTCTTTTGATGACCAATCTAAACTTGTATAGCGAGCTAATGTATCTTGAAGGTTCTGCCCACCATGAGATACCCAGAACTAAGCACAGTTGCAAGTTCAGAAAATGGAAATAATTAAATTTTAAGATAAATTTGAACTTCTCAACTAAGAAAATGTTCAAACGATCATCTAAACCTGGGACTGGATGCAGGAGTTCTATAAAATCATAACTGTATATTAAAAGTCGTTTAAGTTCTATAACTAAACCTTTTCTTTTCTTTTCTGATTAATATGAATCTGAATTTTAAACACGAAAACAGGAACCAGACATATTATGTTACCATAAACAACAAAACTGAATCACTCAATGATGAGAAATCACAAAACAGGAACCAGACATACTATTTCTTAAACCCTAGTTTAAGAAATAGAAAGACCTCCAGGAGTCCATGGGGGCACACTGCCGAGCTCATGGTTCCATTTGGAGAGGAAAAAATTTAGACAACTTTGTTCTAGAGCTGAGGATTTTGGAGGAATATAGATGAAAATTTGGGCGGCTTTGGAGAGAACAAAAAATTTGGACGGCTGATCAAAAAATTTGGGCGGCTGACCAAAACAATTTGGAGCTCGGTCAACGAATTCTTCGACTTCTTCCTCACGATAGGCGGGGCGGACTTCTTCGATGTGGTGGGCTTCTCGGTGCTGGAGTTGAAGCTGTTGGGGTCGTTGCCCCGCTTGCCGGGTTTCAGCTTGGGGAGATGGAAGGGGAGTAGGGCTTGGAGGTGGTGATGTTGGTGGCGGTGGTACTCAAGGAGATGGTGATGGAAGAGGACAGGGACCTCTGGAGGGACTTCTTGAGCCGTTGAGCCGCCATTAGGAGGGAGAGGACGAAGAGGGGTCGGAAAGAAGCACGAGAATGGGGAAGAAGAAGGAGAGGGAGAGCGCGGAGAAGAGGACGAGCAGAACCCTAACGCTCCTCCTTTGCGTTCTTGTCGATCGCGTGCGCGGCGGCCTCGAGCTTGTCCTGGAGGGCGACGAGGAGCGTGAGGCCCTCCTCGAAGATTTTGGATCTAGGGTTAGGGTTTTGGAGTTGGGGGAGAGGAGGGAGAAGAAAGGAGGAGAAGGAGAAGACCAGAATATTTTGGGGGGAGGCGGGCTATAGCAAGAATTTTGCCAACAATTAAACTTAAAAAATATTACAAGTTTGCCACCGCTATAAATTATTAATAACGCTTTGTTTTATAAACATTATAAAAAGTCCAGAATTAGCCTAAACCGTCATAGGAAAAAGGTATTTCGAACTTTGATGACGCTTTTTTATCTGCCGTCATGAAATCCACTTATCAATCGTCATTAATAGGTATTTTTGTTGTAGTGAAATATAGCATAAACTGAAAGATTTACAAACAGGAAAACATTATATCAAAATTTTAATATAATTAAGAACTCATGGTTTGGTTCTTGTTGTCAAGAATGTTAGGGCTAAAGTGTTCCTATATTTAATATGTTGATATACAACAAAACAAAACAAAAAGTAAGTTTGCGACTTAAAAATGCTCGTGTTTGTAATGTGTCCCAGTCAAACCACATGGATTGGGACTTAAAAATGCTAGCTGGATATTCCAAATACTTGAAATGATAAGATACAAATTTCAATAGGAGAAAAGTAAAACATATGAGTGAACAAGATGCTCATTCTTATTCTTCTTATCCATATGAAAATCACATGCGTTACCTAGTATTATAAGTACAAAAAGTATTATATAATTTATGTACTTGTTTATACATTTATATATGCAGATCTGGATTTGAATATGAAAGATTGAGTTAATCCATATCCAACATGCATTTTCTTAAGATGATGGTCTAAACTGAAAAATAACATATACATCTCTGATCATATTCTGAATACATCTTTAGTGAACACAATCCAATTTAGATTTTAAAATATAAATATGACCTAAATTTAAAACGTGTTCGCTAAACCTCCTAAGAGAGAGTTGGTCACAAAGAAAATCATGTTTGAATCATCCAGCAGGTAAAACATTTGGATCCCCCATTCTACGTATTCAGTAGAAGGAAATAAGTATCATATATTCACAATTAAAGACTACCATAATCCAAAGAGGAACAACTATCACTTTTCCTTCGCAAATGACATAAATCAAATCCAACAAAATCAACAGCTTACTCTTTAACTGAAATCATCAATGATGAACGGATGCAGGAGATCTGCCTTGCCATCACAAAATATAATATTTAGGACTTATGCAAAATATGGTTTATTTAAGGTACTTATATGCAACAAATCCATACTAAAGTGATGGAAACCAATAATTGTAGCTCCAAAAGTTGCCGCATGCCATGTGAAACTAGCTAAGATTAGCAACATATGTTAAATACTGTTACTAACAGAACAAATCGGTCTCTACAAGTACATTTTTTTATTTATGATACAAATTCTTAATACATCACTTTATTTGCTAGGTCACAAGATCACAGTTTCTACAAATAATAGAAGTATATAATTTAGAAGAATGCCAATTGAATAAACATGATCATGGTGTTCACCGAATTAACCCAATATTTTTACATAGAATATTATTCTTTTATATGGTATTTATATGGAATTTGTATATGCTAAATTTATTATATTATATCACATGCATATAAGAGATCAATAAAGAAATAATTTTCGATATTAGTTTTTCGAGTTTAGATCATAGCACAAACTTTTTATAAAAAAATAATCTATGAACCTGGTTGGATTGTTCAATCCAATTTTCTGATCTTTACCCTCGAACTTTGTCCTCGAACTCTTTGGTTAGAGTCTCGTGCCGATAACGTGTTAAAAATAAGAAAGAATAAGAAGGAATTGGTAGCCAGAAAACTGTACATAGCTTTTTTTTCATTGATAACATATATAGAGGAAATGAGATAGAGATGTTGTTGTGGGTATGGATAAGGGCATCCATATTTGGATTTATCCAAATCACAACAGAAGTCAAATTTGTGTACGCGTTGAGTATATATAGACAAATTATAAGGGCACTTCATTTCTTATAGACAAATTATAAGGACACTTCATTGAGTATACGTGTCATGGTTATGCAAACCAAATTATAAGGGCACTTCATTGAGTATACGTGTCATAGTATATATATAGACAAATTATAAGGGCACTTCATTTCTTATTCACGACTAGTCTAGAATTGGACCTAGCCTAGGTTTGAGGAAGAAAAAAATATTCAGTTCAAAACCCAATTTTTCACATTTAGTTGAAGTTTTCACTCTCTCTTTCTCTCTCCTCAAACCTCACCTCTTCTTCTCCACCACCTCCTTCTTCACCCAAATTCTAGATTTCTTTCCAATCTTGTTTTCAACTTCAGAGATGGCACCCAAATACTTCTCACAGATAAGATACAAATGCTAGTTATTTTTATTTTTATCTGTTTTTTGTTGATCAATTGTTTTTTGGGTTAGTAGTATTTTTTAAGGTTTTCATTAGCGTATAAGGAGATTGTTTATATTTTTATAGTTTATACTGAGGATAGAATTAGTATTTTTTAGTTAAAATTTATTATAAATAATCAATATTAGCAGTATTATTACTATTACAAGCAATTTAGTATTTTGTTCTGCACGAAAGTAAATAGTTTATGGTATTAATCTTCAAGAACTTAAGAAAATTATGATACTTAATGCTGAAATTAGCCCATTAGCTATAAGTCCACCATCTTTCTATTGCGCTTCGGTCTATTTTACAAGGGAAAAAAAGCAAAGTATAGCAAATTAAAGCGCACATCGACGCATCAAATAGATGAGCCTATCAGTATTCCACAGGGGCCTATCTTTATATTCAGACATAATCCCAATCCATAGTTGTCACGACCCGCACCCTGATTAGGGGCACGAGAAGTGGGTACGTCCAGCCTACGCCGCAGTATCGGCGGTAGAACGCTGTATATAACGTCTGTAAATACCTACGACTAACAGTTAAAATGTACCTGTACAGTATATACTCTCCGAATGGAGGTGACATATCAATACAGTCTCAATAACAGAATAAAACTAAGGTAGATAGCTCAGAGGAAAGACATATGATAGATGAAGAGTAAAATAAGTCCACAGTCTAATACAAGTCCAGATATATACAACATCCCAGAGTATCAAAATAGAATATCGAAACTACAGTCTGATAAGCTAGCTGGATCGCAGTCCAGTCAAACCTAGCTAACCTACACTACTCTGGAAGTACAAAATCTAGTGGCTCCACTATAAGGCCACGATCTAAGGCTACACCATCTGACTCGAGCCCATAATAGGTCGAGCAGTCCGCATCAGAATCATCTGTAATATATCATAACAGTATCCTGTCAGGAAAATGAGCAAGTACAAACACTAACAGCAGTTCCATGTGAATTGACAAGTTCTATAAGAGACAGTATAATGAACTACAAGACAAAGATGTATGAAGACTTGGGAACCGTTCGGAAGCCGAGTTACAACCCTTAAACCAAACAAGGACCGGGGTTGTAACTCTCCTTCCGAGCAGAACTTAGTCTCCAAATCAAGGTACAATATAAAGGTATGTAGAGCATGTGAGTAACTGTATATCATGCATGGTGAGAAAGTACTGAATATAGAACAGAACAGGATATATGACAGGAAAAGTAAATATAAAATGTGCCTCGAATATTATAGCCTAATGTGATCGGTATGGGTCAAGCATCAGGCTTCCAGCCGACCGGCTACAAGTACGTGGACTCGGCCCGGCCGGGATGGTAAGCTATGGAGCGAAAAGTAACACAGGTCAGGCTATACCCATCGTGAGGTGAGGGTATGGCTATGGTGCAAGGAGTAACTCAAGGGGGCATTGATCACACTATCTATAATATTCCCCATTTCCCCGAGTAGTATACGGATCCGGACATAGCACGTCATGACGCGGGATTTCCAAAGAGGGGAGCAAGTCCTCTTCAGAAATCTGCGTCAATACAAGTACGAGAATCAAGACCAAGCAAGTACCAGTATCCCAAGAAATCCAGGAATGACATCTCATGACAGGAATCCGACAATACTAGTCCGTGAACTATCGTGTCTGAGAATCAAGTAAGACACTACGACTGAATCGGATATAGCAAATATCAAGACAATGAAAACTATCAGTGAATGTACTCACCTGCTGTCCTGAGCTGTATGGTATATCAATGCTCAGAGCGGTATCAGAAGACCTAAATATGAGATACTGTAAGTTAATTTAGGTTTAAACAAGTTTAGGAATGATTTACAATGAATGATATGCAATCTAGGTCAAACTAGGTCTCACTGAGTCACACTAAGTCCTGTCAAGTCAATCTAGGTCAAATCAAGTCATATCAAGTCAATCTAAGCCAACCCAAGTCAATCCTAGGTCATACCAGGCATCACGGGTCAAAACAAGTCGAAGAAAGTCAAACGGGATCAAGAGTTGGCCTACAGTTGACTTTTGGTCAACTTGTCAACTCTGGTCAACTCTGGTCAACTCTAGGTCAACCATGGTCAACCCTAGGTCAATAGTGACTAATAGTTGACTTTTGGTCAACTACAAAAGTCTAATGGAAATCGGGACTAATTTGGGTAAAGCGTTGACCCAAAGTTGACTTTTGATCCAAAAAGTCAACCGTGGTCAACCGGGGCCAAGACTAGGTCTAGGCGACTATTTCTAACTATTACCAACCTCTACAACCCATATCCAAGTCCATCTTGGACTTCGAAACTCATATCTTGGCCGTAGGCCAATATCCTATTTTACCCTTTTTAAGGGTAAAATTCTACCCTCGGCGATAATCTAGATACCCTACCTACGCTAGTTATTTTGACCCGATCTTCCTAGGGTAGTAGGGTACTATCCTATACATATAATATCTACCAAAATACCTAGGTATCGTGGACATTCGGTCCACGATACGGCCCGTTGTCAAAATCTTGAATATTTCAAGATACGCACCGATACGGCGCGATACGGGCGCCCTACGACCCCGAATTCCACCCGAAAGCCTACCCGCAAAATCTAAATCACGTATTCATGCCCCACGCCAAGTTTCAACTCAATCGGATACTCCGAACTCCGTTTCGCCCTCTAACTCGGTTTTTCCCTTTTTCTATTCTAGCTTTTTCCCTTTTCTTCTAACTTCTTCCTATCTTTTCTTCTAACCTCTAATTCTTTTCTAACTTCTCATTCCATAATCTTTTTCTACTCTTCTCTACGATTCCAACCATATATAATACTTATATATATATCTATATATATATATATATATATATATATATATATATATATATATATACACATAGGTAAAAAGGGGGGGTTTTATTAGGCTTAAAGGCCATGGGGGGGGGGGGGATTTCTTCCTGCAGCAGGTAGCTGCTGCTACTGCTGCAGCAAGCTGCTGCTGCTGCTGCGTTTAATCTTCTTCTTCTTCTCCTCTTCTATCTCCCTATATAATACACTTCATATATATATATATATATATATATATATCTATATATATATGTCTCTCTATATATATATATATATATATATATATATCTATATATATCTATATATATATATATATCACTAGATATCTATATATAATCTATCTAGATATCTATCCATCCCTCTAAATATATATATAACACACACACATCCATATACACACAACCATATACACACATCCATGTATATATATAAATACACTCATATATATATATATATATATATATATATATATATATATATATATATATATATATATATATATATATATATATATATATATATATACATATCCATATATATATATATATAAACACACACACAAACACACACACACATCCTCACACAACACAAACACACACACACCACTCTCCCAACACCACCATCCCCATGACACAATATCACCCTCCTCTACACACACACAAATACATAAATAAATACACACACATAAATACACATGTATATATATATATATATATATATATATATATATATATATATATATATATCATTTCACAAAATGATTAAATCCTAATAAATCCTTAACCTATTTTTCTAGGGAAAACCTACAAATTTGTGGGCAAATGGAAGAGAATCTCCTCCTCTCCATTTAATGTGAAAGAACTAAATGCAAAAGATGATTAAATGGAGAGATTAATACATACCTAATTGAGTTGGAAAAAGGAAAAAGCTTGGAAAGAAATGAGTTGGAAAGAGAGAGAGAGAAGGAATGTTACTTTGTGAAGAAGGAAGAGAGGGGGGGTTTACATGGCCGGCCACTCCATAGGGGGTTATTGGGTTGGGATCCAATAGCCCCAAACCCAATAAGCTTAGTTTGGGTTCAAATCCAATTCGGGTTGGTTCGGTTTGATTCGGTTTGTTTCTAAACGACTAATTAAGCCTCTAAAATGACTAATTAAGTCATGAAAATTAGGTTAATAATTTCTAGCCTATTTATGATGGTACATGGGCTAAGTCCAGCTAGTATGGGGGTCCCACTAGGGTCCAGGCTATCCGGGTCTCCAAATTGGGTCCGACTTGGATAAAATTCAAACCGACTCAAATAAATTCCTAAAAATCATATAAAATCAAATAAAATTCCTAAAATATTTTAAAACTTGAAAATGACGAAAATACCCCTAATTTGAAAAACTGGGGGTGACAATAGTAATATAGCTGACAAACTGTACTTAAAATCGGAGAAATCGAGAAACTAGCAAAGTTTGAGAAGTTTGACTAAATTGTAAGATTTCAAGTGCCTGATCTACAATAGGAGACATTGGAAGCATGATACTGATTACTATAAAATTACTCGTCCGTTTCAGGTTGCACAAACTTCATATAGAAAAATAAAAATAGACTTTTTCTAAGGGCACTAACACTTTTACTTGGGACTAGTCCAAAAATATTTTAAAATATTACAAGTTTACCATCAATTTTTTTTTATTTGGGACTAGCCCAAGCAAGATATAAATAACAACTTTTCTTTTCTTTTTCTCTCTCCCTCTTCTCTTTTCTTCTCTCCCTCTACTCTTTTCTTCTCCCCCTCAACATTTCTAGGTCATATAAGTAAACCCTAACCCAAATTTTCTCCCAACCTATATTTCTTCTCTTCTTCCTCCCTCTCTTGCTCTCTTCTTTCGAAAAAATGCCTAGGTCACATGTAGGGAAAATGCACATTGAAGAACCCGGGTCATCAAATATGTTAAACTCTCGTCCCGCTACGTCCGAAGAACACATCGGTTCTTCGAAAGCACTCTTGGTAATTAAATTTACAAATTATTTTCCGTCAGTAAGAAGCAGGACTGCGGGAAACCGGACAGTCCCTCATCGAAGAAGGGTTGTTAAAGAGTTGGCAGTCCAATTATAAAATAGGACTGTCAACCATGTGACAGTCCTGAAGAAACATAGGACTGTCAACTTGTTGACAGTCCTTGCTTCATGCAGGACTGCCAACTAGCTGATAGTCATGTAAAATGGTTGGCTTGTTATTCGAGGTTCCATCGAAGAAGTCCTCCAATGTGCAAGAATCTTCATGGCGCATGGATATTTCTACAGTCTGACTAGGCTCGATTATGCCAGGAGATGGAGTTACCTAGATAATAGTTGTAATAGTTATGAATAAATTACTTAATGCAAAGGGATCATGTAAAAAATGCAAAACAAATTGCAAAGCAAAGTACTGCTTTATAGTATGAAAAACAAATAAATTCCACTCGGATTGGTATTTTTCACAAGTTTTTGAATCCAGAAACATGCATACCCAGATGTTCGAGAATAATTTTTCACAATCAGGATACTTCACAGCATGATATGGACACGGACACGGATACATAGACTGACTTGGTTTGGTTGGATATTCTAGAACATGATTGATTTGTACCTTTTACAAGAACTAATAATTCCATACAGGATTCATGTACATTTACAATATTTTTACATAATTATATTGCTCTTCAACCAGGAACACAGTAGACACGAGTAAATGGTTAATTGTCACACATATAATATTTTTAGGACTTGGACTGCCAGCTTGTTGGCAATCTATTCTTCATTTAGGACTGCCATCATGCAAGCAGTCCTAAAACTATTTAGGACTGTAGGATTACCTGCAGTTGTCACGCCCCAATCCGGGGAATCGCTCGTCCTCGCTAGATTTCACCCGAATCATCGTCCTCGCTGGGGCGTGATGCCGCACGAGCTTGGAGTTGCGCTCGTGTAAGGCAAGATAACAGGTTCACATAGTATTTATCTATAACATAAGCAGCGGAAGGAAAACAGAGTGTACAATAAGAATCTCTTTTATTGATAATGAACTGAAGATTACAAAGGCTCTGAATAGCCCAACTTAACATGCCAATTGGCTACAATGCTCATGATCTCTCTAGCTCACAAAGGATTACATTGTTTCATACATTATGTCTCTTTATAGCCAACAAGTAGTCTGCGGTCGAATATCTCCATGTTGCAAGTCCGAACGCCAATGCGGTAGCTTCCCTTGAAATGCTAAGGACTCCAAGCCTCGGCGCATCCAAGCCAAGCAAGCCCCGAGCCAAACATATCCTGAACCTGCACACAAACTAGTGGAGGATTAGTGCTTTCGTCCT
Organism: Iris pallida; assembly: GCA_029216955.1. NCBI lineage: Eukaryota > Viridiplantae > Streptophyta > Magnoliopsida > Asparagales > Iridaceae > Iris > Iris pallida. Next base: position 2,513,461 of record JANAVB010018197.1, read on the forward strand.
TGCGGCACTGATCAAGACCCACTCGCACCCAAACCAAACACTAAGTAAATTTAGTGAAACATACAACATTATTTGGTGATCTTTCTAATTAGCCTTAGGATCGATTTCATGGCAATATTTACGCATAGCAACTTATCATGATTGTGTCCAATACCGTGTTCCTGCGGTAGATACAGTTAGATATCATATAAACATAAACACAGTGATCGTGCTCATCTTCGTCCTATTTGCTTAGCCTGCAATGGTTAGAACTTTACATAAGCAATTATACAATTCATGCAACCAACCAACCGTAAACTTAGACACATGCATAAGGGTGGCAGGCCCTGCGCCTGCACCCAGCTTCCAATCTCAGCCCACAGTCCCTATCTATATGAAGGTCACGGTATTTTGCACCGTAATGGACTTGGCATCCTTATGTGTAAGCCTATGATCGCTTTGATATGGGTTGCTAGTCCAGTATCCAAAGGATCCCAAACTTACTGATATCATAGCTTATCACAATACTAGACGGTCGTAATCCGTCCTAATGGTGCGCACCATAAATACTATACATAATTCCTTCATAGGCCGAATGGTCCCGGTGCTCCGGTCGTAACCGTCCGAGGAAAGCCACACCCGTGCACGGGCCATCCGAGTCCATTGACCATACAATACGCGCTATAGCAAACAAGTCATATCATACCAACCAGTCTCATGTTCCATAAACATAATCCACCATTTCTATCTCAAGTTCCAACGACATCATGCCCCAACACATCTGTATTGATGTACGATGCTCAACGGCTTAGACTTCTCGTACTTATATTCAACGTGTTCCGTTCATAAGTTATTCACATAGCCTTATTCCGTATTTACTTAGTCATTTCGTAGCTTTCGTGCACGAGGGCACGCTTAGCGCCATAATCAATGTTCCAGACCTAGTGTTCAATGTTCTCGGATCATGCATGTGACGCACATCTCAATATTGCCTTTCAATGTTCTACCATCACCGCTCTACCGTGACTCGTACACTTGATGCACGTCGTTTCAATTGTTCAATGTTCAATATTCTATCTTAATGTTCAACACATCCTAAGACCTTTAACGTTCGAGCCACGCTCGCTAACTGGATAGCAACTTACGCATACAAGAATATATTTTATTAGACATGAAGGAATAGGGAGAGTGAGTTAAGAAATCGCCCACCTTAAGTCGATACGCCTTGTCGTTCCGTCGAGTTGAAGCGGCCCGATTCCATAACATGCTTGCAGGGCTAACTCTCTCGACTTAGCCATTCTGTTGAACTATTCGACTGATTCAGCCTACCGCACCCATGCCACAATTCGATACAAGACGACGATTTGGTTTCACGGACATTATTTCGAATAAGGCAAAATGTCGACTTCTTATCGTCCAGCGTAAAATTATAGCCTGCACACCAGATCAACTAAAATCAGCACTTGCTCAAACGGGACTTATCCTTTTTATCGATTCGATTCATAGATTCTAATTAACTCAAAGCTTACCTTTGGCCATCGTAACTCTTGCATCGATTCGCATAGATACTTCATCGGATCAACGCAACTCTTCGAGTCAACGACTCATCATAATGCACCGTGCGGAACGGGACATTACAGCAGTCCCACTTTTATCCTGGACTTCAGGGCAGTCCAACTGTGTTACAGGGCTGCCCGACTGCCTGCAGTCCTGTCCATTTCGTGTTCGACTATTGGCGTAGAGGGACGAGGAATAGCACGACTGTTGTCGTGTTGGACTATCCATTTTGTGATCGTTTGGACGAGAAAGAGCACGATGCAGACGCGGGAGTAGGCGACGAGCTCGAGGAGAAGGAGGAGGAAAGAGAGGAGGAGGAAGGAGCGGATGAGGCGGTAGAGACGGGAGTCGTCGGAGGGAGAGGGGCGGCAGAGGGGAAGGGAGAGGCGGGAGAGGAGGTTGCGGAGGCGGAGGAGGAAGACGATCTCTTGGAATGGAGTGGTGGAAGAACTAAAATTTTGAAGGTAGATTACTAAAATCATTCTAATTGTTAATTTTAGCTTAAAACCATCTTATTGAGTAAATATAATTTTACTGACTTTAGAAAACATAACTTCCAAAGAAGGGACTTTTTTTGCAAAGCCTGCAAAATTCAATGGCACCTACTTCAAGAGGTGGCAGAGTCAGATAAAATTTTGGCTTACCACTTTAGGTCTGATTTCTGCCATTGATGGGTCCACACACATCTCAAATGATTCTAATGAGACTGAGTCTGACGTAGGGGTATCCAAGTCCTCTTCATCCTCCAAACCTAAGACCCCTAAAGAAATTGACTACCACTGCTTTTGCATAATCTTAAGCGCTATGTCTCAGTCACTCTACATAATTTTTGAATATAAAAGAACTCTGGGATGCTTTGGAAGATGAATATGGTTGTGATGATGCTATAATTGATATATTCAATTCTTTCACATTCAACCGATATGTCATGGTAGATAACAAACCTATCAATGACCAAATCCATGAATTCCAAGAACACCTTAGTTACGTTCAAGCCAAAGGAACTTTCTTTCCTACTGAGCATAAAATAGGATGCTTAATAGACAAACTTCCTCTTTCTTGGTCTAATATGGCAAAGGATCTCCTTTTCTACAAGGTACCATTACATACCCTCAAGCTCTAAAGAGACTTAGAGCAAAAGAAGAATATAGGTTGAAGGCCAAAGCTAGGTCAAATGCCTCAGCTAAGGTAAATCTTGTAGAGAGCCATGGAAAACCCAAGTCTAATAACCATCTCAAGTCCAAGAAAAACTCCTTCAAAAAGAAGCAGTGTTTTCAGTCAAATCATCAAAACCCCCATTTCTAAAATCTTCATCACAAAAACCCTCAACACCAGCAATCCTAAAAACCCAGAAACTTTGATCAGACTCAGGATTGTAGGTCCTAAAAAATCAAGTTGCACACATCAACAAAGTCATGAAGATCAAGAAATGCATCTTTCAAATAAACTGCGCAGACATCAGATTGCGCATCATACAGATTACGCACACTAGACTGCGCACAATCTCAAGCGCACAGGCTGACGTGGCAAATAATCATCATTACCTGACACAATCAAATCTTATGACAGCTGACAGCGCGGAGAACGAGGCGACTGTTTGTTTAATCGTGCAGCATGGCGCTCGAGGACAGCTGGCAGCACAATCGGCCAGCCTGTCTGATGCGCAATTCATATTGGCGCAATCCATGCCTGCGCAGTCCATGCCTACACAATCCAAAGCCAGCGTAATTCAGGTTGAGTGCTCTATCAACACAACTGACAACATACATGTGGCATTTATGCTATCAATTGCTCATTACGTGGCAACCATCTATGCACGATCATGCACATTTCAATCAAGTGATGCCATGTGTCCAAGACAGTTGGTCCATGATCAGACAACTGCCTGCGCAGTCTACTGTTGCGCAATCCAATTCATGCGCAATCCATCATGCGCAGTCTAGAATAACTAAAAGTTAGTTATTTCCAGAACTCTATAAATAGAGTTTCAAGTCTCCATTCAAAGGGATCACAGATCAGAAATCAGAGATCAGATAGAGAGATTAGACATAAAAGTTCAGAGAGTTCAGGAGTTCTTGTCCAAGTGCTGCTGCATTCTTCCAAGGCTTTTGCCTTCAATTCTTCGAGGCTTTTGCCTGCAAGTCAACTTCAGAGGCTACCATCTTCAAAGTTCACATCGTCCAAGGGATAAAGCAATCGTCTTCTAGATTGGATTCCTACAGTTGTACTTTCCCAGAATTCTTGTAATCTTTACAAAGTTTGTATCAATAAAGTTCAATACTTTTGTTTTTGCAAACAAAATGGCAACTCTGCTGGGGTCGACTTTCTCCTCTGACGAGGAAGTGACAACTCAATGTAACGCAGCGTCTATTGGGAAGACACAGAAGACTCTGGTTGTGAAGGTCAACCAGACAGCCTATGAAGCTATGATCAACTCTAAGACCACTCCTCGCACTACAACCACTTCTGCCACAAGCAAAGTGCGTCCAGTGTGAGCAACTGTTAAAGACTCTCCTGCGCAACCTGCCAGTGCGCCATCCACCCATGCGCAAGCCATGTCTGCACAATCCAAGAGAGACAGCCCTTTGGCTAATCTCTCTTCTTCTCACAACAGGAAGAAAAGCTCTACTCCTCTCCAGCACCCTGCTGCTCCTGTGCAATCCACTGGGGATAGTCTTTTGGCTATTCCTCCTCCCCACAACAAAGGAAAAGGCCCTTTGATCTTTTCTCAAACTTCCTTGTCCCATGACTTGGAAGGCAACAGAGGGAAATGCTCTTTAGCTAACCCTTCTTTCCACAACAAAGAAAAAGGTCCTTTGGTCTTTTCTTAATCTTTTTCGGTTTTTATCATTGAAGATCAATCTGAATGTGCTCCGGCATCAGTCAGTACAAAAATTCTTTCAAACAAGGATTCTTCTCTTCATGTTAAAAGAACTTGTACTGATCAAAGAGGTATTTTGCCTACTCCGGTAGCAGAGTTCCAAGATCTCCCAACCCTCACGATCTCTCGTTCAAGACAGGAAAAATTGCTGGTGTCTCAAACAGAAACCCCTGGGGGTGAGTTTGCTGATCTAAGAACTTATCTCAACAGGCCAACTTCGGTGAAACGTAAACAGCCAATGCCGAAGACCAAACATCATCAGAAGCAGATTTCCAGGATCAAGAATCTAGACACCTATGCCAATGAAATGAGCACTTCCCTGTACACTGAAGGGACAAAATATTTGAAGAACCGGAACCATGTTCCGAATGTTATTAAAGAACATATCCCTCGAACTTTTCTTCGTCCTGTTGATGTTCCCGACCTCCGAGAACACCTCAAACAAAGGCGGGACAACACTTCAACACTTCCAATTCAACCAAGTGATCATCATCATTGTAATCATAAGGTTGTTATCAAGTGTTGTTGTCAAATAACTAGACGATCTGTCTTCGATCGTTTGAACTTTTCTAACTCTGAATCTATGTCGAAAGATGAAGATGAAGTTCTGTACGCTTCCGTCAACATGACTTCCAGAGACACTGGGGGTAGAAAGTGCTCTAAGCATGGGAAGCCTCGCAAGCCAAGCCAACGGTATTTGGATTTACTCCAAGAATCCTCTGAAGGAGTATTCCAATATACCAGATCCCGAAGCCGAGACACAATTGTTTCACTTAACAAAAATGCCAAAGAAAAGTTGGATTTTGAAAATAAAACGAGAAAAAGTACAAGAAGTACAGATTTGATTCTGGGAAAGTATTGCTATGGAAGTCTGATATATAAATGATCACTTTGTTCCTTGGACCATATGATGATGATGAAGATCACTGCTTGAAGTAGAACAACTTCGAAGAACTAAGTCACCAGAAAGGTATCGACGCACTTGGGCACTGATGGCGAGGCCGAATGCTTTCCTGCTTTGCTTCACTCTGTTCTGAAAGAAAAGTTGAAGAAGAATGCTCCGGAGAATCAAAATCTCGAAGTTCTGATCTCTGTATTCTCTTCCGTCTCTCTGTGTGTCTATTTTATGAGAAAAATAAGTCTATTTATAGACTTGGGCTCTGGTGCGTAAAAACTCAGCAAAAGTTCCGCTTTTACGCTAACAACCGCCACCCACGATCAAAGTCATCCTCTATATACGTTGACACGTGTCCCATCAATTCAGTAAGAATAGGATACATGTACACACGTTCTTCGGGATGTGTGGCATAAAAGCCATGTAGGCAAACCACGTTCCAAATTGATCAGAAAGAACATGGCGTAAAAATAGCCTCAATGTACTCTGAGCGTAAAGTAATAGATTGAGCATAAATTAGCTTTGACGTAGACTTCCCGCGTAAAGTGGTTGTTAAATAACCTTGAGCGTAGAAATAGCTCAAATAGACTTTACGCACACGTCAACTGTTGAGCGTAAAAGCTCGTATAGTCCTCGTGCGTAAAAGAAGCCATAGTGTGAGCGTAAAGTAGCTCAATTCACATACTAAACGACAACATTGGTCTCTGTATAAAATAAATCCCTTTGAATTCTGTCATATATGCCATCATTAATATCTTTATGTCAGAGTTTGCATTAAATGCAAGACTTGATAGCTTTGTCCAGCGTAAAAGTGGCTGCTCTGTCCTTGGCGTAAAATCATAGGTGTAGACCCAAGCGTAAAATAACCAACCTACTTCAGGCGTAAAGTGATTAGCCTCTCCTTGGCATAAAGGAGATCAAATTTGAGTAGACTGATCTATCACTTTGACCCTTCTTGTGAAGCACTTTTTACGCTCCTACAAGACCCCCTTCAAAGTTTTCAAATATCTCCAAAATTTGAAACACTTTGAACAGAAGCGTAAAAATTGAGATTTGACCAGTCGGCGTAAAATTCGGGATACGCAACAACCATCTGCGTAAAAGCGGGGATATCCAACAGTCGGCGTATTCTTCAAAAGAAAATTAATGTCGGTCAATACTTAACCGTCACAATAAATTTCTTTCTCGAAACTTTTGAATGTCTCTTCATCTTCCCGAGTAAGCAGTTTCCAACGAGGAATGTGAAGAGTTGCTTTGGTTTGTATAAATAAGGACAAATTCTTTATTCTTGACATTCATCTTTGTTTTGTCATGGCGCCGAAGAACGAGATTACCAACAAAGAGGCTTCAAGCTCCAGGCTTGATTTCGAGCGAGCATGCAACCTTTTAGAGTGTTTTGGATTGACTCATGCAGTCTTTAGTCGTATTGATGGTGGTCCCCCAACTGTGTACGAAGGGCCAGGAGATGCCGAAGCGTTTCTTAATCTGATGCGCCGCTCCGGGATTCACAATATGCATGAACTAGGTGTCTCCCTTCGTCAGCCCAACGAAGGAGAGAAAAAAATAACGTTTTTATGTATTGCGAAACTTTTATCTATAGGGGTCCACTTCCCCCCTTTATAAATAAAATTTTGCTGTTGACCTCATCTATTGACGCGTACTTGTTTATGCACTTCTTTTGACTGCTTCTGTGGTTGTTTAATTCCCAAGAAACAAACCAACACGTGGCATTTGTCTTGTGGTTACGAGAGCCTTTAAATAAGATCTTCTCTCGAAATAGACTTATCCTAACAGTTTTTTTCAGTCTTTATAGATAGCCGAGAATGTTTCAATAAATGACAATAGCGAAGCTTTCCAACGGCGTTCCTTTGTATGCCCAGTCATTAGACGCAGATTCAACCACCATTAGAGCCAAACCATTCGACTCAAATGGTAAGTCCGATCGTAAGCAAATATCTGTCTTCGAATTTTTTGTTTGAAAACAGCTATTTTACGAGCGTAAAGCCTTGCTGAAGCACTGGCGTAAAAACCTTGCTGAAGCAAATGGCGTAAAAGCCTTTGTGAAGCACCGACGTAAAAGCCTTGCTGAAGCAAATGGCGTAAAAGCCTTGTCATATCACTGGCGTAAAAGCCTTTGTGAAGTACCGGCATAAAAGCCTTGTTGAAGCACTGGCGTGAAAGCCTTGCCATCTGTTTTTAGTTAGCGTTTAATACGCATCCGATGATACTTCTGTCTAAAACACTTTTTCTTCGTTGTTTTCTGCAGAAGCTTGGCTGAAGAGCTTTTTCAGAACTGGCATTGGTGACTTTGACGCTGTGAAGAGCGTTCTTCTGACATCAACATCAGGGAGCTTATGCGCTTTTGACGCACAAGTCAGACAACTCAGAACTCTTCGTAGGATAGAAGGGTCTTCTTCTTTTGGTAGGAAGAGCCTTTATACACGGAGAGTTGGATGGTGGAGTCAACTCTACCCCAAGAAATCGGGTAGTAGAGTTCCTTTCATGGCAGAACTAGGAATTATATCCCAATGCTGGATACATTCCTATCTCCTTTAGAAGGCCGCCCTTAATCCACCAGTTGTATTGGCAGCAACACGCCTTCGGGCTGCCATACTCTGGGGTTCTCCTCTCGTCTGAGAGAGAAGACCAGAGTTTGATTCCTGCTATTCTGGTTGCTACTGGAGCTCAAACAGTCAGGAATTGCCACCAACAACGAACCCGTCAAAGAAGATCAAAGAAGAAATAGATCTCTATTAGGTTATCGTTGGTGTATAAAATGAAAATCCAAGAATGTAAGAGATTTCCATTATAACTTGTAAGAAAGTCTAAGAAATGTAATAGACTTTTTTGATGATATGGGAATGGAAATGATGATTCTTCTATGATCGATGATTTGTATCTATCTGGATGTAATATGGACATGATAGATAAATGAAATCTTATTTTCTGTTTTAGAGTATATGATACTATCAGAGGTAATATGGACATAATAGCATATATGAACTCAAAAGAAAATTAGATTAATATCTATGCAGAGGTCAAATAGAAGTGATAGATAGGAAAAGAAAGCAGATTTAATATTTATTCAGAGGTCATGGAAACATGATAAATAGCGAATCCTACTTTCTAATCAATTAATAAAATAGAAGATATAAAATCCCTTTCCTAGGAAACAAGAAGTCAGCTTAACCAAACCTTGGTAGCTGGGGAATAAGAAGACAGATATTGTGAGCATATACGTCAAAACGGTGGACGAATCAACGTATTTCTTGGGAACAGAAAGGATGATTCAATTCCATAATTAAATGGATGAACCTGGTAACATGAACGGACGAGTCTTTTCGGAAATAAAAAGTCGTTTTCAATTTCAGAGACTAGTTCATTAGTAATCCTCCTCTATAAATAGGTGAGAATTGCTTGTAACCCTTCATTCTTATTTCTCCTCCTCTATTGGAAATGTCTTCCGAGGATGTCCGGCGAAAGAATGAAGTCCCCCGAAAAATCGAGGGCATCATTGAGACGTTTTCCGTTGAGCCCCCTGTATCATGCTCATCAGGCTCAACCGAAATAGGTGGAAGCTCTTCTGCGCCCAAGCCCCCCGAAGACATCCTTGCTTTTTTAGTAGAGCCAGGGAAAACTCCTGAAGAAGAAGCGTCGAGGATGACTGTCTGCAAATTTTTTATGAGTTCAGGAAACGATGCCTTCTATGCATTGGCCGACTATGTATTCAATAACGAAGGGAGTGGCCCTCGTCCTTACTCTTTTGTTTCAAACAAAAATAATAAAAGGAACTTTATTTTCATCCTTTTTTTTCATACATAGTATTTCTTAAGAAACTTGTCATTGATTGGCATCATGAGCAGATCTCTATTGGGCTTTGATAATCGATATGCGCCATTGGAAAACACATACTCAATTACATAAGGGCCTTCCCATTTTGCTTGGAATTTCCCTTTACTTTTATGAGTCATTACCATCGGTCTCCGAACAGCTAATACAAGTTCGCCAACTTTGAATACCCTCTCTTTAACTTTATGATTGAAAGTTCGAGATATGCGGGCTTGATATAGTTCAATGTGCTGTTGTGCTTGAAGACGCTTCTCATCCAATCCTTCAAGTTCCTGGAGTCTTAAGCGATCATTATTCTCTGTAGTTAGCTCATTAGCAATGGCTATTAGTAGAGAAGGGATCTGGATTTCCAATGGGAGAACAGCTTTGCATCCATAAACCAATAAGAATGGTGTAAAACCAGTAGGAGTCCGGACTGTTGTTCGATAAGCCCATAAACATTCTCCAAGTTTCTCATTCCAATCACGTTTATTAGAAGAGATAAATTTTTTAAGAAGTGTAATGATTGTCTTATTGAAAGCTTCAGCTAAACCATTAGCAGCTGGATTATAAGCCTGTGAAACCCATAGTTTTTAGTTTGCAAAATTATTTTTAAATCTTTAGTTAAATAAAATTTTATAAGAATAATGTTAAATGTTGATTAAGGATAATTAGTTAATATTGATATTATTTTATTTAGTGTAAAAATTTATTTTTTTAAAAAAATAAAAATAATAATTTAACTGGGACTTTTGTATGACAACCCAGATCCAACTGAAGTCTATAATAGTTTTATAAATTTAAAATATTGTTTATATTTTCTAATTAAATTGTTTTTAGCCCAAAGCCAAGTTCATACTATTAAAAACCATTGTTTTGAAATTAAGAAAACCATTTTCTTTCATTAGGCCCATTGGATTAGCCAAGCCCACCCAATTCCTTTAAACTCATAACCCAATAAGTCTACCTTAAGTTCAAACCCTTTAGGCCAATTATGGCCCAAAACCCATAAAGTTTTCTTGCTAGCTTGCTGTGGGTTTCTTTTAGATGAGCTTGAGCTCATTTGTGCTCTGAAGGAATGAATGAAAGAACTTTCATTCATTTGCTTTTAGTGGAGAAGACTTTTCATCTTCTCCTTCTCCAATCGGTTGAAAACGATCGACCCCTCGGATATTTTGGCCGGTGGCCATGAATGGCAAAGGCTCTTCTTCTTCCCCTGATGGTAACTCCTATTTCTCTAGTTTCTATATAAACCCACTCTTTTCCATTTTTCCACATACCAAATTTCCTTCCCAATCTTCTTCCTCCCCTCTTTCCCCACAAAATCCCGGTGCCCCGACGATCCGCACGGCCCACCCCGCGTCACCGCCGCCCGCGCCTGACCGGCGACCGCCGTCGTCCACCGCCAGCACCCCTGCGTGGCTGTGTCCGTCATTTTCGTCTGCCCCTGTCCGTGTCCTGTAGTGCTGTTCGGTTCCGAGATCGATTTGGGATTTCCGTTCGATTTCGGTTTGGGTATAATTCTGGAACTCCACTTTTCTTTTAGTCGGTGATGAATCTTCTGGTCCCCGAATCCAGCAGGATTTCGGTTTTTCGACAACGTAAATTCTACGTTGCAATTTCTATTTTTTTCGGAATTTTCGGAGAATCGGGTGTCTGAGAACCTTTTCGAAAGGAACTCTGGAGAATGATTATTTCTCTGGGTTTTCCTATTCGTAGGCTAATTCTCGGAGTTTCCGAAGGAAATTTGGAAATTACCCGTATTCGGATTTTCGGGAAAGTTCTGTTGATTTTCCATGGTTTGATATTTGGTTGTCTTTTAGTGGGGTATGTGTTCTGTTGTGTTTAGTTGCGGAATTGGGTTTTTAAACATTGTTTCTGTTGGAAATTTCCTTTGGTTGTCACTCCTGGACTATGAGTTAGTAGTGATGGTTGATTGGAAAATATTATTTTGAGGAAAATATATTAAAGTGGGAGTTTTGAGAATTATTTTGCAGGTATCGGACGCGTTCCCAGTTTTTGGGTTATCCCGAAAACAGAGGGAATGCTGCCGAAATTTTCGGAAAATTTATTAAAAGATTTTAAAATGATTTTTCTGATAAATATTATTTTAATAATATTTTTGGGCGATGACCATATTGGTCAATAGGCCCCAGCGAAATGCAAACGCACCGGTTCGTCCGGACGTTGAGGCAGAATAGCTGTATTTGAAGATTGGACCAGTTCTGAGACATTCTAATAATTTACAAATTTAGTTAAAATTTTATTATTTAATTTTTAGGCAATTTAAAGGACTAACCCATTTTTCTCTTATTTAAATTCATAAATTTGTAAGGGCATAAGCCTATTCTTTATCTTCTGCAAAAGTTGTAATCAGTAGGAGCAATAAATTTGTGATTTCTGGGATTGAGTAAACGCGTAGAATTAATCAATATTATTATTAATTATTAATTAATAATTCACGATTTTCTCATTTTAAGAAAAGAAATTATATTTTTACATATAATTATAAAACACTAAATTTTTCCCAATAAGTTGATAAAATACCACGTTTTATATTCAATTGAAAATTACAAGTTTTTCCGAAAAACCTAAATTGAATTTCTAAATTTAAACTCATTAGTAAACGTTGTGATGTTGTGTTAGCTAGCTAATAACTAAAATAGACTAGGAAAGACAAATAGAGATTGCAACTAGATTATTTTGCTGGTATTTGTATTTCTGAGATAAGTTCCCCGGAATGTAGGATTTCAAGGAGGAACGTGACTTTTCAAATCCCGAAGTACCAATCTCGACCAATTGAAATTCAAGGCAAGTACGGTTGTGGTTAATTGCAGTTTAATTAATTTTAGAAATTTTGCATGTTAAATACACAACTGTTACACGTACTCTCTCCTAGAGTAATATTGAATCATTGCATCGGGATAATGGGGAGTAGCGTAGTTATCTATGATCAAAGCCAAATAGTTAATGAATGTGCGAGCTTACCCCTCTTCACACGGGGTTAGGCCGGACCGTATCAATAGGATACAAGTGAATCATCCTAAACCGGTCATAGATACTGCATACTCAAATCACAATTATTTTATTGGAAATCATTGTTTCAAAATTATTTAATATTGCAAGTTTCTATTCATTATGTAAATTGTTAATTTTTTCATAATTGTACTTGCTCCTTTCCTGACTGGATCCCCCACACCCAATAGGTTCTATTGATGACTCAGAGCTACTGATTAGTAGTTACTACGACCCGGAGCTGTACCCTGCTGTGCTCCCAGACGAGGTTCATGGAGATGATGATGACACTTCTGCTTAGATGGAGATTTGTTGTCTTTATTTAAATTAATGTTATTTTAAAAGTGGTGAACTCTTTTGTAATGAACAAGTTTATTTTTATCGTTAAATAAAATGTTGTGGCAATTATAAATTCAAGTGTTGTTGATTGTACCTGCATATGGAATACAGCTTACTGCCGCCGTCTCAACAACGGTGCTGGCTGGGCATGATCCGAGTCGACCCAAGAAATTAGAATCGGGTCGTGACATGTTTTTAGTGGTGGCCCATGCAGGTCCCTGTCAACAACTTAGGAAAACTTAGAAACAACAAGGAACACTAGAACATTAAATTACCACAACTTAGGATCGAAAAATTTATATTTTGCTTGATTATAGACGGGTAGGATACCTTGCTTATGTTTATGTCCTAAACCTTTCCAGACCATGGCTACTAATGAGAATGACAATGCCGGAGATGAGCTGTCACCTCAGCACACCCCATCACCACCCCAATATAGTCCGGATCCTACTCCGCGACATTTGACTGATCGCCCTCATAATGCTGGAAACGCTCAAGTTCATCAGACGACGGATCCTTCAGGCTCGAGGACTGGACTGCAGACGGTGATGCCTGTCCCACCTGCCCCGCCGCTTCCAGTGAACCCCTCCGAACTCATAAGTCTGCTGCGAGAAGTGCTGGCAACTCAGAGGGCTGAAGCTGAATCTCATCGCGAGCAGAACGCGATTATGAAGGAAGGAATGGAGAACTCCCACAATGTAGCTATGGCTGCACTTGGAAGGAGAGAAGTGAACCCAGAAGAGCCTAGACCTGCTAAGGTAAGTGCCATTCTAGAGGATTAATTTTAGTAGTCTTAAGACCATTAGAATTAATTAGAGACCTTGGTTATGCTAAGGTTGGAGATATCGAGAAATTCAAGAAGCTGGGCCCGCGACCTTTTAAGGGAACGGAAGGTATTGTCTATGCCGATGAATGGCTAGACAATATGGAACGACTTCTCAGTGTCGCTCGGCTTCCTGATGATCTCATGGTGGAAGCTGTAGGACTCCAAACTGCAAGAAGTGGCTAGTACCTGGTATAGGAATGAACCCCGACTCCAGGATAGACAGGTTGACTGGGACACTTTCAAGAAATTGTTCCAGAGGAAATTCTTCCCAACTTCTGAAATGCGGGAGATGGAGCGACAATTTCAGAACCTGAAGCAGGGCAACATTACTGTGGGAGAGTATACGGCAGAATTCGGCCAGCTCAGCCGATTTGCCAAGAACATGGTGGCTGATCCTGCTGATCGTGCAGAACGATTCAAGTATGGACTTAGAGAGGAGATTCGCACTCATGTGATCTCTGGTGGAGCTAAGACTTATGAGAAGATTCTGGAGAGAGCTCAAGACATAGAGAAGAGTCAACCTGGCCGCTCGAAGAGAGATTTTCCTGGAACCAACAACTTCCAGGGTAATCAGAAGAAGCCCAACAACAACAGTAACAACAACAGGCCTCAGCACCAGCAGGCGAGGAACAATGATGTGGCACCTCAGAAGCAGATTCCTATCTGTAGCTACTGCAAGAGGCCGGGTCATCAGGTGAACATCTGTCGGAAGAGGCTTGGACAATGTCTGATCTGTGGGTCTACCACCCACCAAGTGAAGGACTGTCCCTCAGCGACCAACAGAGCTGGAGGAAATCAGCAGAAAGGACCTCTGCCCACTCAGCAGCAACAATTTGGGCAGCATCAACAGAGGACTGGGCGAGTTTTTGCCCTAACTGCAGAGGAACCAGAGCCGGAGCAGGAACCTAATGCGGATGTCATATCAGGTTACATCTATGTTCATTCTCATCCTGCATTAGCTTTATTCGACTCTGGTGCAACACATAGTTTCATAGCAACAAAGTTTATCTCTGCACACCACATAGTTACGGGCTTTAGCAAGAGAATATGTAGGGTTATGACTGGAGGAGGACCTCTACCTATAACAGAGACCTGTAATTGCCCCATTACAATTTCTGACCACAAGTTTGTAGCACCTTTACTGGTAATGCCCTTGCCTAACTATGACATAGTCCTTGGAATGGACTGGTTGAGCAAGCAGCATGCGCTGATAGATTGTCACAGAGGATGTGTAATCTTCAGCCCACCTGGAGGGCCAGAGTTTGAAGTCTCTAGAGCTCCGGAGGTTATGGAGAGTATTGTCTACTCTATTTCTGAAGAACCTGGATTAACTCATCCTGTCATAGCGGAATTCATGGATGTTTTCCCTGATAGTCTTCCTGGGCTACCCCCAGATCGGGACATAGAATTCACAATTGATCTAGTCCCTAGCTCTTCCCCGATCTCTAAGGGATGTTATAGAGTCAACCCGAAGGAGGCCAAAGAGATGAAGGAGCAGATCAACGAACTGAAGTCTCTGGGATTCATTCGAGACGGAGCTTCACCCTGGGGAGCACCTGTCTTGTTTGTGCCCAAGAAGGACGGAACGGTGAGGATGTGCATCGACTACCGGGCGCTGAACAATGTCACAGTCAAGAACAAGTACCCTCTGCCCCGGATCGATGACTTATTTGACCAGTTGAGTGGAGCCAAGGTATTTTCCAAGATTGATCTCAGGTCTGGCTATCATCAGATCAAGGTCAGGAAGGAAGACATTCCCAAAACGGCATTCAACACCAAGTATGGGCAGTTTGAGTTCTTGGTCATGCCGTTTGGTTTGACGAATGCTCCTGCTGTGTTCATGAACCTTATGAACAAGGTTTTCCATGAATACTTAGACCAGTTTGTCGTCGTTTTCATTGATGACATACTGATCTATTCAAAGACGAAGGAGGAGCACGAAGAGCACCTCAGGAAAGTTCTGGAAACTTTGAGGAAGGAGAAGCTGTACGGTAAGCTATCCAAGTGTGAATTCTTTCTAGACAAAGTGGATTTTCTTGGCCATGTTGTCACAGGAGAAGGAATTTCTGTGGATCCTAAGAAGATAGCTGCTGTGGAGAAGTGGCCTACCCCAAGCTCAGTTGCTGACATCAGAAGTTTCTTGGGCTTGGCGGGCTACTACCGAAAGTTTGTGAAGGATTTTGCTAGAATTGCTGAACCAATGACAAAGCTGACTCGGAAGAATGAGGAATTCATCTGGACGGAGGACTGCCAAGCAGCGTTCGAGGAGTTGAAGAAGAGGCTCACCACTGCACCAATCCTTGTGCTACCCGCAGGATCCGGTGGTTTCACAATCTACAGTGACGCCTCAGGCAAAGGACTGGGTTGCGTTCTTCAACAACATGGGAAAGTGATTGCTTATGCATCTAGGCAACTACGGACTCATGAGAAGAACTATCCCACTCATGATCTGGAGCTGGCTGCAGTCATCTTTGCATTGAAGCTTTGGAAGCATTATCTCTATGGAGAGAGAGTGGAAATATACACAGATCACAAAAGTCTGAAGTATGTTTTCACTCAGAAGGAGTTAAACATGAGGCAAAGGAGATGGCTGGAGTTAATGAAGGACTTTGACATCGACTTGCAATATCACCCGGGTAAGGCTAATGTGGTCGCTGATGCACTTAGTCGATACCCAGTGGCGATGTTCTTAACCAAGGAGAGGCACCTGCTGGAGGACATCGAGAAGCTCGGACTGGAGATTGTACTGCCTGGACGGAAGGAACTGGATGCTGATTCTGTGTTGATGAAGTTGTAAGTGAGCTCGTACCTGATGGACAAGATTAAGGAGACGCAGTTTCAAGACGAGGCACTTTGCAAGCTGAGAGATCAAGTGTTAGCAGAAACACTGGAAGGTTTCTCAATTGCCAGCGATGGAGCTTTGAAGAATGGTACAAGGCTTTGTGTACCGTCTGGCGAACTGAGGAACGAGTTGATGAAGGAAGCGCATCAGTCTCAATATTCCATACATCCTGGAGCCAATAAGATGTATCGGGATATGCGCACTATCGTCTGGTGGAGTGGAATGAAGAAAGATGTCACCAGGTATGTTGCTAGATGCTTGATTTGTCAACAAGTGAAGGCTAGTAGACAGAGACCTGCAGGACTTCTACAACCACTGGACATTCCAGAGTGGAAGTGGGAGCATATCACGATAGATTTCGTGTCAGGACTGCCTCGTTCCCAAGGAGGGAAGGATGCCATCTGGGTAATTGTGGACTGACTAACCAAGTCAGCTCACTTTATCCCCTTCAAAGTTGGTTTATCCACTGAGAAGTTGGCAGCATTGTACATGCGGCACATCTACCGGATTCATGGCGTACCGGTAAGTATTGTTTCTGACCGAGACACTCGTTTTACCTCACATTTTTGGAAGAGCTTGCATGACAGCTTGGGGACCCAGTTGAAGTTCAGCACAGCTTATCATCCCCAGACTGACGGACAATCTGAGAGGACAATTCAGACACTTGAAGATATGCTGCGAGCTTGTGTCTTGGAATTTGGAGGATCGTGGGAAGACCATCTGCACTTGGTAGAGTTTTCTTACAATAACAGCTACCAAGCCAGTATTGGTATGACCCCATTTGAAGCTTTATATGGACGTCGTTGCCGTACACCATTGGCATGGGACGACGTAGGGGAAAGAGTACTGCTGGGTCCAGAGATGGTGACTGACGCAGCAGAAAAGGTGAAGATAATCAGAGACAAGCTCAGGATTGCTCAAGACAGGCAGAAACACTGGGCAGACAGCGGTCGACGACCACTGGCATTTGAAGAAGGAGATAAAGTATTTGTGAAGATTTCTCCTACCAGAGGGACAATCAGGTTTGGCAGAGCTGGAAAGCTGAGTCCCAGGTACATTGGTCCGTTCGAAGTTCTGAGCCGGATCGGAGAAGTGGCGTATAGGTTAGCTCTACCAGCTAATCTAGAAGGCGTGCACAACGTCTTCCATGTCTCGCAGCTCAGGAAGTATGTACCTGATGAGAACCACGTTCTGGACCATTCAGAGTTGGAGATCGGACCGAGTCTCACTATACCAGAGAAGCCAGTGGCGATCTTGGACCGAGGCGAGAAGAAGACCAGAACCTCGGTGACTCCTATAGTCAGAGTTATGTGGAGGCACGATTCCCCAGGCGAGTCTACCTGGGAGCGAGAAGATGAGATGCGGGAGAAATACCCGTACTTGTTTGAGACCTGAGGTATTTCCTAACCCTATCTCTTTAAATTTCGAGGACGAAATTTTATAAGGAGGGAAGGTTGTGAAACCCATAGTTTTTAGTTTGCAAAATTATTTTTAAATCTTTAGTTAAATAAAATTTTATAAGAATAATGTTAAATGTTGATTAAGGATAATTAGTTAATATTGATATTATTTTATTTAGTGTAAAAATTTATTTTTTTAAAAAAATAAAAATAATAATTTAACTGGGACTTTTGTATGACAACCCAGATCCAACTGAAGTCTATAATAGTTTTATAAATTTAAAATATTGTTTATATTTTCTAATTAAATTGTTTTTAGCCCAAAGCCAAGTTCATACTATTAAAAACCATTGTTTTGAAATTAAGAAAACCATTTTCTTTCATTAGGCCCATTGGATTAGCCAAGCCCACCCAATTCCTTTAAACTCATAACCCAATAAGTCTACCTTAAGTTCAAACCCTTTAGGCCAATTATGGCCCAAAACCCATAAAGTTTTCTTGCTAGCTTGCTGTGGGTTTCTTTTAGATGAGCTTGAGCTCATTTGTGCTCTGAAGGAATGAATGAAAGAACTTTCATTCATTTGCTTTTAGTGGAGAAGACTTTTCATCTTCTCCTTCTCCAACCGGTTGAAAACGATCGACCCCTCGGATATTTTGGCCGGTGGCCATGAATGGCAAAGGCTCTTCTTCTTCCCCTGATGGTAACTCCTATTTCTCTAGTTTCTATATAAACCCACTCTTTTCCATTTTTCCACATACCAAATTTCCTTCCCAATCTTCTTCCTCCCCTCTTTCCCCACAAAATCCCGGCGCCCCGACGATCCGCACGGCCCACCCCGCGTCACCGCCGCCCGCGCCTGACCGGCGACCGCCGTCGTCCACCGCCAGCACCCCTGCGTGGCTGTGTCCGTCATTTTCGTCTGCCCCTGTCCGTGTCCTGTAGTGCTGTTCGGTTCCGAGATCGATTTGGGATTTCCGTTCGATTTCGGTTTGGGTATAATTCTGGAACTCCACTTTTCTTTTAGTCGGTGATGAATCTTCTGGTCCCCGAATCCAGCAGGATTTCGGTTTTTCGACAACGTAAATTCTACGTTGCAATTTCTGTTTTTTTTCGGAAATTTCGGAGAATCGGGTGTCTGAGAACCTTTTCGAAAGGAACTCTGGAGAATGATTATTTCTCTGGGTTTTCCTATTCGTAGGCTAATTCTCGGAGTTTCCGAAGGAAATTAGGAAATTACCCGTATTCGGATTTTCGGGAAAGTTCTGTTGATTTTCCATGGTTTGATATTTGGTTGTCTTTTAGTGGGGTATGTGTTCTGTTGTGTTTAGTTGCGGAATTGGGTTTTTAAACATTGTTTCTGTTGGAAATTTCCTTTGGTTGTCACTCCTGGACTATGAGTTAGTAGTGATGGTTGATTGGAAAATATTATTTTGAGGAAAATATATTAAAGTGGGAGTTTTGAGAATTATTTTGCAGGTATCGGACGCGTTCCCAGTTTTTGGGTTATCCCGAAAACAGAGGGAATGCTGCCGAAATTTTCAGAAAATTTATTAAAAGATTTTAAAATGATTTTTCTGATAAATATTATTTTAATAATATTTTTGGGCGATGACCATATTGGTCAATAGGCCCCAGCGAAATGCAAACGCACCGGTTCGTCCGGACGTTGAGGCAGAATAGCTGTATTTGAAGATTGGACCAGTTCTGAGACATTCTAATAATTTACAAATTTAGTTAAAATTTTATTATTTAATTTTTAGGCAATTTAAAGGACTAACCCATTTTTCTCTTATTTAAATTCATAAATTTGTAAGGGCATAAGCCTATTCTTTATCTTCTGCAAAAGTTGTAATCAGTAGGAGCAATAAATTTGTGATTTCTGGGATTGAGTAAACGCGTAGAATTAATCAATATTATTATTAATTATTAATTAATAATTCACGATTTTCTCATTTTAAGAAAAGAAATTATATTTTTACATATAATTATAAAACACTAAATTTTTCCCAATAAGTTGATAAAATACCACGTTTTATATTCAATTGAAAATTACAAGTTTTTCCGAAAAACCTAAATTGAATTTCTAAATTTAAACTCATTAGTAAACGTTGTGATGTTGTGTTAGCTAGCTAATAACTAAAATAGACTAGGAAAGACAAATAGAGATTACAACTAGATTATTTTGCTGGTATTTGTATTTCTGAGATAAGTTCCCCGGAATGTAGGATTTCAAGGAGGAACGTGACTTTTCAAATCCCGAAGTACCAATCTCGACCAATTGAAATTCAAGGCAAGTACGGTTGTAGTTAATTGCAGTTTAATTAATTTTAGAAATTTTGCATGTTAAATACACAACTGTTACACGTACTCTCTCCTAGAGTAATATTGAATCATTGCATCGGGATAATGGGGAGTAGCGTAGTTATCTATGATCAAAGCCAAATAGTTAATGAATGTGCGAGCTTACCCCTCTTCACACGGGGTTAGGCCGGACCGTATCAATAGGATACAAGTGAATCATCCTAAACCGGTCATAGATACTGCATACTCAAATCACAATTGTTTTATTGGAAATCATTGTTTCAAAATTATTTAATATTGCAAGTTTCTATTCATTATGCAAATTGTTAATTTTTTCATAATTGTACTTGCTCCTTTCCTGACTGGATCCCCCACACCCAATAGGTTCTATTGATGACTCAGAGCTACTGATTAGTAGTTACTACGACCCGGAGCTGTACCCTGCTGTGCTTCCAGACGAGGTTCATGGAGATGATGATGACACTTCTGCTTAGATGGAGATTTGTTGTCTTTATTTAAATTAATGTTATTTTAAAAGTGGTGAACTCTTTTGTAATGAACAAGTTTATTTTTATCGTTAAATAAAATGTTGTGGCAATTATAAATTCAAGTGTTGTTGATTGTACCTGCATATGGAATACAGCTTACTGCCGCCGTCTCAACAACGGTGCAGGCTGGGCATGATCCGAGTCGACCCAAGAAATTGGGATCGGGTCGTGACAAAGCCGTAGAAGCCAAATTCTGAATTCAATTCTTGTCACAGAATCGGTAAAATGCTTGACTGGCAAATTGTGGACCATTGTCATGAATTATCCGTCGAGGAATTCCGAAGCGATAAATGACATGGTGCTTGATGAAACTGATCATATTAGATGTTTTTACTTCCGCAAGGGAGACTGCTTCTGCCCACTTAGAAAAGTAATCTGTTATAGCTTATATGAACCGATGTCCTTTAATAGAAGGAGGATTAATAGGACCAATGACATCCATACCCCAAGCTTCAAAGGGCCAGGAGGCTGCTGTAGGATGTAGAAATTCAGACGGCTGATGAATAAAATCAGCATGAATCTGACATGCTTTACATCTTCTGGCATAGTCTACAGCATCTGCTATCATAGAGGGCCAATAATACCCCATTCTTCGAATGCGATCTTACAACTTTGGACCCGGTTGATGAGCACCACAGACACCATCATGAGCCTCACGCAGTGTTTGTTTGGCTTCACTTTTGAGAGACAGCGCAGCAAGAGTCCGTCATATGAACGACGATATAACATATGTAAAGACGAATCATAATATAATCGAAACGATCGTCTCTTAATTGATGCAGCTTCTTTAGGATCTTCAGGCAAAATCCCATGAACTGCATAATCAATGAATGGAGTTCCCCAATCTTTTTGCTGGGAACTTGCCTCTGTAACATAACTTTGTTTAATATGCAGATTACTCTTCACACAGAACAAGTCTCGGTCCAACAAAGTAATTGTATTTTGCCTTCGGATTGGGACAGCCAAGTCTGCAGCTAAGCCGACAAGAGCATCAGCCTCTACATTCTGAGAACGTGGTACAAATTCAATGAAGAATCCTTTGAATGATAGGACCAACTCGACTACCACCTGATGATAGGGGGATGAGATCAAGATTTTTTTACTTCATAAGTCCCTCTAACTTGATTAACGATCAATTGAGAATCTCCATAAGCCTCTAAGAATTCAATATCCAATTGTTTTGCTACTTGGAGACCAATCAATAGAGCATTATATTCTGCTACATTGTTAGAGCGTGGCTCATTAAGAGAATAGGCACGGTATATGACCATTTTGTCAGGAGAAACCAAGACAATTCCTACCCCAGAGGCAATATTGCCTTTAGGTCCCACTCGTGATGCTCCATCAAAATATAATTGCCATATATCATTCTTCAAAGTCATGTTACAATCCACTACTTCGTCTGGAATGTCTTCATATAACTTCGAAGTTTCAGGTATAGGATGAGCAGCTAAGAAATCAGCTAACGCTTGGCCCTTCACTGATTTTTGAGGCACATAAATTATGTCATAAGGAGTGAGCAACATCGCCCAGGTAGCTATCCTGGAATTACGAATGCTTGATTTTCTCATCAATACCCGAATGGGATTTATTCTGGAGATGACATGAATAGTCTGTCCAGTGACATAATGCCTTATCTTTTGGACAACAAAAACCAAAGCTAGACATTCCTTTTCCACAGGAGTATATCTGTGTTCGGCTCCGACCATCATTCTGCTCAGATAATATATTGCTTGTTCATGACCCATATCACTTTTTTGTGCCAGAAGAGCGCCAAGTGAATGATCCAAGGCCCGAACATATAGCAAAAATGGTCTTCCTATCACTGGAGGTACCAGAACAGGCGGGTTTGTAAGATATTGTTTAATATCATTGAAGGCTTTTTGACACGCTTCATCCCAGACGAAAGATACCCCTTTCTTTACTAGACGGAAGAAAGGTTGACATCTCCCAGAAAGATTAGATATAAATCTTCTGATATAAGCAATACGGCCCTGAAAGCCATGGAGTTATTACGAGGAGGACGCATTTCAAGAATTGCTTTAACCTTATCAGGATCAACATGGATACCTTGAGAGGTAATGACAAATTCTAGAAACTTGCCACTAGAAACCCCTAAGAAAGACTTAGTAGGGTTCATTTTCAATTGATGTTGGCGCATCAATTCAAATACTGTCTTCAAGTCCTGAATGTGATCATTCTTTGACCGACTTTTAACAGCAATGTCATCTACGTAGCATTCAACTATTTTCTGTAGATGTTCTTGAAAGATATTGCTCATAGCCCGTTGATATGTGGCACCGGCGTTTTTAAGACCAAACGGCATAACCATATAGCAGTAAACCCCAAGGGGTGTTCGAAAAGATGTATGCTTCTCATCTTCTGGATGCATCTTGATCTGATTGTATCCTGAGAATCTGTCCATGAAAGACATACGTTCAAAACCGCATGTATTGTCTATCATGACATCAGTAATGGGAAGTAGAAATTCGTCTTTTGGACAAGCCGTATTAAGATCTCGGTAATCTATACAAACTCGGACTTTTCCGTTCTTCTTCATAACATGAACAATATTGGCCACCCAATCTGGGTGTTGTTCTTCACGAACAAAGCCACATGTAATCAACTTTTTGACTTCTGCTTCAATTGCATCTATCATATCTTGTCTAAAGCACCGTTGCTGTTGTTTTACAGGCTTGACATTAGGAAAAATGTTGAGTTTATGAGTAGCAACTTTAGGATCTAGCCCTGGCATATCCTCATAACTCCATACAAAGATGTCAATGTAATCTTTGATAAGTTTTATCAGCTCTTCCTTTCCATCTTCAGAAAGATTCTTACTGATGAATATTGGTTTGGACGTAATTCCATCTCCAACATCAATCTGGATAACCTCATCTTCTGTAGGTGGCTGTCCCTGTTCAAAACGAAGTTTCCATTGAGTATCCATCTGTTGAGCCCAAGGATCATTCTCAAATGGCTCTGATTCATCATCGGCTTGAACCATATTGACTGAGAATATTTGCCCAGATTCACAATATGAGGAACGAGACATATCGAATTCGATGAATAGAATTTCTTCTGAATCTGATGATTGCGAAGAGTTAGAAGATAATTCTTCTTGTATATCGTCATTAAACATGTGGGACGGATCATATCCCAACCCATGCTGAGTCTTTTGGTAAAACGGATCACCACATAATGGTAGTCGTCTGTCCTTGCCCTGATTGAGACCTTGCATAGTCTTCAAATCATACCCCATGTTCTGGATGATCTTGATAGATTGTTGACTATATTTGTCAATTCGGATTCTTCCTTTATCTTTATCCTTCAGATTATCTGTCTGAGTAACAAGGATATTTTTAGCCAGGCCAAACACAATTTGACGCTTATTTTTCTTATCAGACGGAACCACGAAATAGGATTCTTTATGACGTCTGAAAGTTATGCAAGCTCGTGATGAAGCGGCTACAGGAAGCAGATAGGGAGAAGATGTCAAGAACTTTTGAGCATAAGGTCCGACATCGACATGAGGAGGAAAAGAATTCTTCTTATGATCAATGTATAAAGTTTCTTCCGGTTCTGTGCTGTCTTTATATTGATGACTTTGATTATCAGAAGATAAAGTCATTCTCTCAATAAACTTGACAGCCATATACTCGAACAGTAAATCTTCATTGATCTCAAAAAGTACAGAATGATCAATATTTACATCATTTACAATCTGATTGCTATGCTTCGGATTAATCGACAGTGGACCATCATCCATCTTCTGTGTAGATTTGCCAAGATTGACAATCAATGGTGATTCTGGATCATTCGTACAAGAAGTACGCCCTTTAACCTTGATCATAAAAGGTTGAACTTGGCTCTTAGCAGGAATATTTATTGATCCCTCAGATGAAGTTTGAGTTCTTCCTTTAACCTTGATTATCAAAGGTTGATCATTGATAGGTTGGGATTGGATTCGTCCCTTGACTATGATCTTCAAAGGTTGCTCCTCTGGCAGATCTTCATTAATAGACTAATCCTCAGATGATGATTGATCTTCAGCCATGTCTGATATATCTTTCACATGCTCTTGTTTATAAAGCCTTGAATCAGAGAAGTAGGCTTCGACACCCTTGAACTGTAGTACCCCGTCCCGTAAAGTCAATCGGAGGAATCGAAACGTCGACGGCGTTCGAACTTGGCCTTACGACGGCGACTCGAAGACATCGCTCAGGTGGGAGAGTTTCGGTAAACTTGCCTCATCTCAGCCTTCACTTAATAATTCGTGTGTTTTCAACTTGCACAAGTAGGCTTAATAATAAAAGAGACGAATCCACATAGCTAAAGGGAATTATCCCGACGGATCGAAATCGAGTTTAGAACATGGAAAACGTCCCACGGTCTGATTAGAGTTGTTGCTCAGCGTGCTTTGAAAATGACACTCGATCCTCCATCTCGCGGCTTGAGAGAAGGAAAAGTTGGTATTCGACACAAACGATGAGTTAGCCTAAGTGAATAGGCATCGCCCGCGTAAATGCTCGATAAAGCATGTACGTTTCCACTGCGCAAGGCTTGGCATAGCCTTGGCTCGTCCCTCGGGTTAAGTTATAGGCTTGAGTAAGTTAGGCAAAGTTATGCCGGTCGACCTGAGTCATTCCAAGTGCCGTCCCGCTCGTTCTGCGGTTGTCAAGTCAAATAGTATAATGCCCGTGGTTTGTATCATGTATTGGGAATACGTGTACGTATTTCGGACTCGTATTTTTGGTTTGTCATAATTAGTAAGCCTTGGATTTTATTTTGCATGTTGCATTAGCATGGTTCATCATGGCATTGCATTGTCTTGGTTTGGTTCGGTTTAGTGGATTTTGCTTGGTTTGGTTTTGTGTGGACCACTCCCACCTACCACCACTCCCCACCATAAATATCTATCCCACTCTCTCTCTTCCATTATTACTCATTACTTATTTCTTCTTCTCCATCTTTACTCTTCACCTACCAGAGAGAGAGAGAGTGAGCTCTAGGCAAGTGCAACTTGCTTCATAGAGGAACTTTAATTTTTATTGCTTTATTCTCTTCTTTATAGCATTTTAACTTACTTTAGAACTTGGCATTTTCACTTTCCATGGCTAGATTCTTCTAGATCTAAGTTTACTTTATTTTTTGGATTTCATGGGTTTTGATCTACTTGATCTTGTTATTTACTAGTTTTGATGGTTCCGTATTGTAGAGAATTTTGTTCTACCCTATTTTGACCTATAGAAGTTCGAATTTGGGCTCCGGATGAAGGTTTTATGAAGCTTGGAAGGCATGGGCTCATAGTGTTCTTCTCCTCGGAAATTTGGAGAAGAAGAACAGTTCTCTGGCACTTGGCTGTACTTGACCGCATGAGTATTCATGCGGCAAGTTGCCTCCAGCCGTATGGAACCCTTGTACTTCTAAGCCGCATGAAACTTAGTTCTAGCCGCATGAGGCTGAGTCCCATTCGTAGCCGCATGGGCTCATTTCTCATCAGCCGCATGAGTCTATATGAACTTAGCCGCATTAGTGGGAGCAACTATTTAAACCGCATATGCAACTGTCACCCTCCAACCGCATAAGCAATTGCATTGACTTAGCCGTATGGATCATGCTCCGCGAGCCGCATGAACCCGAGTCCGTTCCAGCCGCATGAGAACCCTTTCCTTTGAGCCGTATGTGCCCTTGACTGAACCTAGCCGCATGCGCCCTTGCTTATGTAGCCGCATGTGTGCCCGCTATATCGAGCCGCATGGATTTCTCTTCCCTCAGCCGCAAAAGGCCCAGTCATTTCCTGGCCGCATGGACTCCCAGCAACCTAGCCGCATGCGCCTTGGGCTTCCTTCTAGCCGCATGAATCCGTGCGCCTGCTCCA
Organism: Iris pallida; assembly: GCA_029216955.1. Taxonomy (NCBI): domain Eukaryota; kingdom Viridiplantae; phylum Streptophyta; class Magnoliopsida; order Asparagales; family Iridaceae; genus Iris; species Iris pallida. The sequence goes on from JANAVB010018197.1 coordinate 2,539,754, forward strand.
TATTGAACCCAAACTCTTGGCCGCATGGAACCACTGATTCGGCCGCATGGGCTGTTCTCTTCAGCCGCATGTGATCATTTCCTGGCCGTATATGCCTTAGCCGTATGGCTCTTCTATGGCCCTGTATATTGATATTTTATTAGATATTTTACGTCCATTTTATATCCTTACGCCTTTTGTCATGAACTTGATAATCATGGATTTGTTTAATGTGTTTGGAAATGATACCTGAGCATGACACGATAGCGACCCGTAGTGGTGCACTCTTGACAAAAAAACTTGACATGACCTGATAGTGGCCCGTCGTGGCGCACTCCTGACAAGAATACTTGACATGATAAACCCGACATGATTATCTTGAACAGCTGTTGCGACGGCTACCTGACATGGCATGACCTGTATAAATTACCTGGACACCGTGGGCGATTGTGTTTGTACAAATAAACCAGTCATGTCTTACATCATGTCTAGGACAGGGACTCCTGAGTACCACGGTCAGGAGTACCTATTGAAATGGACTAAGGTTAATAACTAGATTAACACATTAGTCATGAAGAGATTCCCCAACTGCAGGCAATCCCGTTACCTGGGCGTGCCTGGGATCTGTAGCCTGCCGTCGAGTAGGGCATATTTCCAGCACACTGTCATGTGTTGCACCCTTCAAGCTACTTAAGGGTACATGCGTTTCCTGGACGATGTACCCACCTGTATTCAACTCCTAATTTTGACCTGGGTAACCTGGATGGTCTGCAGGGCTTGTGGCTGTGGAATAATCTCACTGCATCTTGTTAGTAACTAGGCCTGTGATAACCCTAGTTAGTTAAAGTATCAAGCCGTAGGTCTTGTTTGGCCGTGAAATAATTGGATGGAGTTTAACCAGTCTAGTCTTGTCCTGATCCTGCTCCAGATTGCTATATGACCTGAATGCCTGTATTTGTTTTACCGATAAATGGTGAGAATTCTAAGTTCTGTTCAGACGAAGGGTTACAACCCCGGTCCTTGTTTGGTTTACGGGTTGTAACCTGGTTATCTGAATAGTTCCAAGGTTATCTCGTCGTATATCGTCCTGGTGTATTTTTCTTATTTCCAGTTCTTACTTTTATTTATATCTTGTGCTGATTGCTGTTTTTAGCTCTTAAGTGAAGCCTCCTTTGTGGCACTTGCTTTTTCTGGGATCTGACCCAGCTGGTTTTGTATGGCCAGATTTTGGAGCAGCTCCAGAGGATCTACCGGCCTTCCAGCCCGATGGTGGCGACAAGACGTAACCCGGGCAACGAGTGGGTTTATTTTTGCTCTCCCACTCTATTGTAAAATTATTCTTTTGAGGCGTTTAGCCGCCGAGCCAGTGTTAGCTCGTGTACATTTTTACTTACTGTCTGCCTACGGGCTGTAACATGATTGGCAACCTAGGTTTGATCATGTATGACTAAAACTCTTGCTAGTCCTCATATTTTGTAATGACTAGCTACATGATCAGCTGGATATGTAATGTTTGGGACGCCTTACTATTGTATATTTGGTGATCTTACATCTTGTAACTCTATTTACTTGCTTGTGATTGAGACACTAGGCTTGTTATTGACCTTAAGAGACTGATAGCTTGTAGATAAACCCTCATATATCTAGACAGCCGTGACCGTATAGTGGAGTGGATCCTATTTCACTATATGTAGCTGGCTATGTCTGCCCCCGCTCTCCAGTATTCTGGTTCTGGGGCGTGACAAATAGTCCCACGATCTCACGGGCCGTCATATAACGTATGACTTGGGTGATAGCGTCGCGTAAGACAGAAGTCAGTTACAGGTACAAGCCAAGGTTGGCACGATGTAAAGTTAGCCACGGTCCATGGCACTTAAGGAACATATTTTGTTCAAGTTAAGTTGGAAGGCTACGTACTAGTCGTTCCCTCGAGTTCAAATAAGTTCGAGGCGGTCCCTCGGTTGGGAGTCTCGCGTCCTATCCACGTTAAGTATTCGAGGCGGTCCCTCGGTTAGGAGTCTCGCGTTCCTATCCACGTTGAGTATTCGAGACGGTCCCTCGGTTGGGAGTCTCGCGTTCCTATCCACGTTGAGTATTCGAGGCGGTCCCTCGGTTGGGAGTCTCGCGTTCCTATCCACGTTGAGTATTCGAGGCGGTCCCTCGGTTGGGAGTCTCGTGTTCCTATCCACGTTAAGAAGTTTGAGGCGGTCCCTCGGTTGGGAGTCTCGCGGTCCTGAGGCACGTTATGCCAAGTGTGATTCAGAGCACGAGTTGCTAAGTATAGTTCCGGTCGTACCAACAAGTAGGCCATACATTTACGTGAGTTTAGATGTCTCGTAGGTGCGTGGTCATTGGACACCTTATCGACAAGGATTTCTGCCTAGACTGGTTATACGCCGGGGCACCGGGCCCATTCGTCCTAGGAGGTAGACGTTATAGCAGCGCATGCTTTTATTGTGTGGGTAGTCGAGGGCTTTCAACGGGGCTCGCTACCTGCGCTGAAGGACCCGCCGCCTACCCGAGCTATGTCCGCGATGGCTTGTCATGCCAGTGGCCTTTCATATAGATAATTGGCGTGCTAAGTGGCGAATCCGCATGCACGATGTCGGTCATAACAAAGGAAGTGTAAGCACGATGTGCATTGAATAAGTGAAATGTGTGCTCGGTTGCACCCAAAGTATTATAAAGCCTACGATTCGGCTATACGTAGAGACACGTGCTTCGGCACGCGATATGGCTTCGTACTTGAGTTCTCAACACCGGTTCCACAAGTTTGGTTAGTCGTTGCACGTTAAGTCGAGAAGGGCCGTAAGGCAAGTTTTGGATAAGTCAGGTTACGCTACGAACCACGACCTCGAAGTTTGAGGCACGGGCAAGTATTTGACATGACCTAGTCGTTACGTCCCAGAGTATGGCACGAAAGACAAGCACGAGGCGATAAGTTGACGTTATTGGAACGATAAGGTCTAGCGGCAATGTACGAGTACGTTATTAGTGCAAGGCACGGTGACGGTCTAGAGACACAGAATAGACCAAGGCATCGGTCCTAAAAATCGATCCTAAGGCAAGACTAGAAAGACAATCGTAAAGGGGGCTTGTATTGCACAAAGTAAATAAAACGTGTTGGTTTTGTATGGATGGGCGAGAAGCTCACTCCACCAGTACAGTTGAGTACTGACACCCACACAGTGTTTATGTGCAGGCGCAGGTAAAAGCTCGTGGTGCGGGGCTCGCTTGGATGCGTCGAGGCACGGAGTTCATTGGCGATTCGAAGCGTACGGCCACGTGAAGACCAGACTTATACGGGATATAATGTATGGACATCGCCATCCGAAGCATCCGCTGGATTCAAGTATTGTATCGAGAGATGAGAGAGAGCAGAGTGATTTGTAATGTGAGACGAGTGGATTGGAGTGATTGTAATCTCGGCCTTGCCCTCCCAATGTAACGGTTGTTTCGATATCAATAAAGAGCTTCTTTTGCATAACTTGTGTTTTGTTCTAAATTTCTGCTGCGTATTCAATGCTTCTGCTTGGGACTTCTGTGCGATGACCCCGTCGCCGCCGATGTAATCGACCGTTATGGAACTGTCTTACACGAGCGAAATCTAGGCTCGTGCGGCATCACGCCTTAGCGAGGACGATCGCTCCTGCGGGAGCGGGGCGTGACATAATGGTATCAGAGCACGGCTTTACGTCCTTGGACTATCGATTGAATTCTTTAACTCCGTTGTTCCGCAAACTCTGAATTGTGCTTCCGTAACGTGATATCGTTGGTGCGCTCTCTTTCAAACGTTCTTCGGCATGTCCATACAATAAGTCTAATATTTTCGAAAGCTCGTAACGCGTTCAATCGAACGCATCGATAGATGATGGCCTTTGGGCCGAATGGTGCCGACCTTGAGTTGATTGAAAATGCGTGCTAAAGTTAGCAAGTCGCGTGTGTGCCTAACGAGTCCTACGTCGACATGAGCAAATGAGCGTGAAAACTCGGAGTATAGTCCATACGGGATGGTTATGCGGCACAACTTAGTCTGCGTATCGCGCACCTCGACCTTTTGGTGCAAACAAGTCACAGCCGATATTAAGTACCGCTTGGTCGGGAACGGAGATACACTTGGAGTATATATCGATAGGAACATTATCAGACTAACGCTTAGCGTACACGAAAGATTGTTCGGGACTTTGAGAAATAGTACGAACGACTTAGTGCGCGTCGATGCGACGTGAGCGATTACGCTAGGGATTCATCGAAGAATCCGAAACATGTCTTAGCGAATAACGCGAACGTGATTTGGTCTAGATTGGATGACTCGAATCCCGAGTGGTGTATGGTCCGTCTTGGAAACCATTCGAGCGAAAGATTGAGGATTGCGCGAGTATGAAACGCGAAAACGTTTGATTAGGTGAAATCGAATCGAGGAAATCGATACGGATCGTATACGAAAAGTTAGCACGGCAGGTAGATAGCGTGCATGAAAAATTGAAATTTGAAATTACGCAAACGACTCTGAGGATTAAAATCGATGTTGCTCGATGGTTTGAGTTAGCAAGGAATGTTGCGAATTGAGGAAATACGTAGTCGATGACTTAAGATAGACGGATAAACGATACGTGAATTTGGGTTGAAGAAATTGATGTGGTGAACGATTCGAGGAGATTATCCAGTCGGACGATAGCATCATTCGCACGACTCAGAATTCGTTGCAAACGAAGGTCGTCAGGTTACGTGTATCGTCGATGGTATTGAGGCGTATCAAAGATGATATACAATAACTCGGAGGTACTCGGACTCGGTGAATGACGATCGTGCAAGTGCTATTATTCAGTTGGATGCTATACTTAGGATCTTGATTAAGACGAATGTTGGATAAAAGTGATCGTATCTTGATGATTACGAGCATAACCACAGCGTCGACATTCTAGTCTTGTGCAAGCGCTACTCTAGCCTCGCACATGCGTTGCGTCAGATTTGGGGCGATCGTTCCGCGTGAGCGCTGACATGGTGATTCATGTCGCGGGAATAATCGAACTCAGAAAATCAGGACGCGGCAACTTTGATTGTCCTGACTTGTTGGTTTGATGCGAAGTCAAATTCGAGGATGTTAGGACTTACAAATGATGATTGAATGAAACTTGAGGATTGAGTAGGTCCAATCTGCGCATCGAGAATGAACTAGTCTAGACACAAACAAGAGTTACGCCCCGATGAGAATGATTATCTCGCGGGAACATGCATGGTGATTCGTACCCACCGTGGATGATCGGACTCGCGTGAGATCAGAGCGTGGCATACTGTTAAGTCAGACGACCTTGTGATCGATTACGTGAATTGAAATAGATGATTTTAGAAGTATGAAATGTGAATTATGGTTTTGCGATGAATCGTGTCGTAGCATGCTTGACTTGGAAAGATTGATAGGCGGATTGTGTCGAACGTGTTCGAAGAGATAGACTATACGAAACGGCTTGATGAACGAACGATATTGATATGACGTAAAATTTGTTGAAACGTGAGTTATCGTAGGATGGCTTTACCGAACGACTCGTACCCTGTGCGGCGAACATTGGGATGTGTGTAGGAAATCGATGCTCGATGTTTAGAAATCGGAGTGATACGAGCTTGGGTAGAAAACCCCGTACCAACGATTTGGTTTGACCTTAGGATGGGGTCAGTGTTGATATCGTTGTTTGGGAACTATGATTCCGGTACTAACGAAGAGACATAGCCTAGCGGTTAGACAGACGTTTGAGTACAAAATAATAGGAGATACGGAGGCACCACTTACGAGCCTCGGCTTACATACACGTATATCAGGGATGCCCGAATATGTGCACGATCCGACTCGAGTGGTGATGGCGGATTCTCTATCATGAGGCTTGGCTGAAATACATGTATTTCGGGGACGCCTGAAATATGTGCACGATCCAACTAAGTGATACGTTGAATCAAGTGAGACTTGAGGAACGGGAAAGTGTTGTGGATTTTGAAATCGTAAGTTTCGAAGAAATGTTGATGGTAATGCGATCATTGATTTGAAACGAATTCGAATGTTCGTTGATCGGTTAGTGTGCCTTACGACTAAGTTAGCGATAGCACGAGCGTGGCTCAAACTCGAAGAAACGCGTAAGCGGAATGTGTACGATTAAGTCTTGGCCATAGAAATGGTAGAATGGTTTGCCTTCAGGAAGTCTCGAGGACGAGACTTGTTCTGAGTGGTGTATGTTGTAGTGCCCCGTCCCGCAAAGTCAATCGGAGGAATCGAAACACTGACGGCGTTCGGACTTGGCCTTACGACGGCGACTCGAAGACATCGCTCAGGTGGGGGAGTTTCGTGAACTTGCCTCATCTCAGCCTTCACTTAATAATTCGTGTGTTTTCAACTTGCACAAGTAGGCTTAATAATAAAAGAGACAAATCTACATAGCTAAAGGGAATTATCCCGACGGATCGAAATCGAGTTTAGAACATGGAAAACGTCCCACGGTCTGATTAGAGTTATTGCTCAGCGTGCTTTGAAAATGACACTCGATCCTCCGTCCCGCGGCTTGGAAGAAGGAAAAGTTGGTATTCGACACAAACGATGAGTTAGCCTAAGTGAATAGGCGTCGTCCGCGTAAATGTTCGATAAAGCATGTACGTTTCCACTGCGCAAGGCTTGGCATAGCCTTGGCTCGTCCCTCGGGTTAAGTTATAGGCTTGAGTAAGTTAGACAAAGTTATGCCGGTCAACCTGAGTCATTCCAAGTGCCGTCCCGCTCGTTCTGCGATTGTCAAGTCAAATAGTCCCACGATCTTATGGGCCGTCATATAACGTATGACTTGGGTGATAGCGTCGCGTAAGACAGAAGTCAGTTACAGGCACGAGCCACGGTTGGCACGATGTAAAGTTAGCCACGGTCCATGGCACTTAAGGAACATGTTTTGTTCAAGTTAAGTTAGAAGGCTACGTAGTAGTCGTTCCCTCGAGTTCAAATAAGTTCGAGGCGGTCCCTCGGTTGGGAGTCTCGCGTCCTATCCACGTTAAGTATTCGAGGCGGTCCCTCGGTTGGGAGTCTCGCGTTCCTATTTACGTTGAGTATTCGAGGCGGTCCCTCGGTTGGGAGTCTCGCGTTCCTATCCACATTGAGTATTCGAGGCGGTCCCTCGGTTGGGAGTCTCGCGTTCCTATCTACGTTAAGAAGTTCGAGGCGGTCCCTCGGTTGGGAGTCTCGCGGTCCTGAGACACGTTATGCCAAGTGTGATTCAGAGCACGAGTTGCTAAGTATAGTTCCGGTCGTACCAACAAGTAGGCCATGCATTTATGTGAGTTTAGATGTCTCGTAGGTGTGTGGTCATTGGACACCTTGTCGACAAGAATTTCTGCCTAGACTGGTTATACGCCAGGGCACCGGGCCCAGTCGTCCTAAGAGGTAGACGTTATAGCAGCGCATGCTTTTATTGCGTGGGTAGTCGGGGGCTTTCAACGGGGCTCGCTACCTGCGCTGAAGGACCCGCCGCCTACCCGAGCTATGTCCGCGATGGCTTGTCATGCCAGTGGCCTTTCATATAGATAATTGGCGTACTAAGCGGCGAATCCGCATGCACGATGTCGGTCATAACAAAGGAAGTATAAGCACGATGTGCGTTGAATAAGTGAAATGTGTGCTCGGTTGTACCCAAAGTATTATAAAGCCTACGATTCGGCTATACGTAGAGACACGTGCTTCGGCACGCGATATGGCTTCGTACTTGAGTTCTCAACACTGGTTCCACAAGTTTGGTTAGTCGTTGCGCGTTAAGTCGAGAAGGGCCGTAAGACGAGTTTTGGATAAGTCAGGTTACGCTACGAACCACGACCTCGAAGTTTGAGGCACGGGCAAGTATTTGACATGACCTAGTCGTTACGTCCCAGAGTATGGCACGAAAAATAAGTACGAGGCGATAAGTTGACGTTATTGGAACGAGAAGGTCTAGCGGCAATGTACGAGTACGTTATTAGTGCAAGGCACGGTGACGGTCTAGAGACACAGAATAGACCAAGGCGTCGGTCCTAAAAATCGATCCTAAGGCAAGACTAGAAAGACAATCGTAAAGGGGGCTTGTATTGCACAAAGTAAATAAAACGTGTTGGTTTTGTATGGGTGGGCGGAAAGCTCACTCCACCAGTACAGTTGAGTACTGACACCCACACAGTGTTTATGTGCAGGCGCAGGTAGAAGCTCGTGGTGTGGGGCTCTCTTGGATGCGTCGAGGCACGGAGTTCCTTGGCGATTCGAAGCGTACAGCCGCGTGAAGACCAAACTTATACGGGATATAATGTATGGACATCGCCATCCGAAGCATCCGTTGGATTCAAGTATTGTATCGAGAGATGAGAGAGAGCAGAGTGATTTGTAATATGAGACGAGTGAATTGGAGTGATTGTAATCTCGGCCTTGCGCCCCCAATGTAACCGTTGTTTCGATATCAATAAAGAGCTTCTTTTGTATAACTTATGTTTTGTTCTAAATTTCTGCTGCGTATTCAATGCTTCTACTTGGGACTTCTGTGCGACGATCCCGTCGCCGCCAATGTAATCGGCCGTTATGGAACTGCCTTGCATGAGCGAAATCTAGGCTCGTGCGGCATCACGCCTTAGCGAGGACGATCGCTCCTGCGGGAGCGGGACGTGACATGAACGGATTAATATCAGCAAACTCAGTTTTCACAACTCCTTGGGAGTCCATATATTTGAAACATTGGTGAAGAGTTGAAGGCACAATATTGTGCTCATGAATCCACGGTCTTCCAAGAAGAATATTGTAGGATACGTCCGAGTTGATAACATAGAAAGTTACCATAGTTCGAAGATCACCAATCTGAATCTGCAGACGAATCTTCCCCAGTGGTTTGCTCTTGCCAGAGTTAAAACCGACTATCGTAGTACTAGTGTAAGTCAGCTCACTAGTAGGAATCCTCAGGGGTCTTAGCATACTCTGAAGAATTATACTAATTGAAGACCCAGGATCAATATAAATCCTGTCAATTTCAATTGATCCGATATATCCAGTGTAGCATAGAGGCCTATCATGCTTGTTGTGTTTCAATAGCATATTCTCTTGTGTAAAGGTGATGTTGGGAATTGCTTCCATCACACTATGACATTGCGGGCATGACACTGGTATATTATCAGATGTCTTGAGTTGAGCCAAGCATGAATCTGCTTGAAATAAAGCTTCGCTCAAAGTCTCTCTGCTTTCTCTGGAAAGGCGAAGCAGTTCAAATATAGATAGTCTAGCCGGAGTATTGGCTAACTGAGCTAGAATGTCAAACTTGTAAGGCTTTATCACCACCCCCTGATTGGAAGCAGACTTCAATGGGATATCAAAGCGTACTGCCTTCTGTTTCCCCTTTTCAACCACAGACGGTTTAACAGGAACATGAGAAGATTGAACTGGTAGAGTTTCCACTACATCTTCTGCTTCTTTGGAGGATCCCTCATAGTCTTTGTGGTACTCTTTTCCAGATCTTGTACCAGCAAAAGTTTCTTCTTCAGACTCAGGAGAAGAAAGTACCATATTATAGGATTTTGTCTTTCTTTCCTTAGCCTTCTTCTTGTGAGAGTTGTTACGAGGAACTTCAGAACCCAATCCAGCAGTGGAATTCTGATTTTGAATTTGTAAAGACGTATTCCTTTATCATAATTCAAACCTTCTGCCTTTTGAAAGTCGTAACCCATCTTCCTCATGAGAAGGACAGATTGCTGACTATACAAGTGGATAGGCAGTAAACTTTGGACATGTGTTCCAGCACAAGAAGAGGAAGGAACCTCTGCAACTACAGGAGAATGAAGCATAGACGTCTCTGTAGTTAAGGGAGGAGAAGGGTTCGGGATACGAGGAGAAATCCCTGTTGGAGATTTTTCATAAGCAGCAAAGACTTGTTGTGCCCGGTATAAAAGAACAATATTCATGGCTAGCCACTGCTGATGAGTAAGCTTGAGCTTGGTAGGAGGAGCTAGACTTGGAGGACAGATGTTTAGTCCTTTCAGTCTATCTTTAGAGGAAGGCCATCCCATAGATGATCCAAGTCATCAGGATTTAGAATAACATGAGAAATCATGTTGTAGGTTTTGACTTTCTTAGCTTTCTTGGATTTTAAAGTTTTATCTTCATTTTCCAACTCAGGTACTAAGTCAGGATGTACCCACATGATTTTACCATTCTTCTATGTGAGCGGCATCAATCCTGTATTTTTTTCCCTAGCAGGCGGGATATTCACGATCTTCATCGTCGCCTTCGAAATTGGGATAATTCCATCTGGGACTTGCTGTGGAAGAAAATCCCCGAACTGAAGAGAAACCATATTGGTCGTAACCGTATGGTCATCATTGGTTAAAGCGATAGCGCCACCATTTATCAGCTCTTAGATCTTCTTTTTCAAGACATAGCAAGCACTGGTAGGATGATTAATGTATCTATGATAGATACAATATTTGGAATTGTCAGTCAGATTTACCTCATTAGGCCTTTTTGGCTCTGGAATCTGAAGTTTACCACTTTTCACCAGACATTGAAATATCCCTGGGATATCACTTTCGTCAAAAGAGTATTCTTTCTTTGGCCTAGAAGATTCCTGATTATTTGGCGTCGTTTTATTCTTGGAAAGATTGACCATAAGAGTATCTTTTCCTTTCACATTACGATTGCCAGGATTATTACCAGGATTACTTTTCTTCCCTTTATCTTCTGAAGCGAAAATCATCCCGTGTTCACGAGCCAACCTACCATTGGCCTCGGCAGAAACTGCTGCTATGATAAACGAAGCCCAATCTGTGAATTGGAAACCTGTGAAGACAGCAATGGATGGTCGCAGATTCATCTTGCATGTATCAATCAACGCTGAATCTGGCATACCAGGAGGCATCTTTAGAGTAGCCTGTCGAAAACGTTCAATGAACGTCCGAGTATCTTTTTTCTCCTTTTGTTTGATTTCTATCAAGGAGGACATGTTCATGTCCATACCTCCTTCATAGAAGCGGGAGAGAAACATTGCCTTGAATTCGTCAAAAGACGAAATAGAGTTATCGGGTAAGCTACGATACCAGTCGTAAGCTGAACCCGTCAGGCACCCGATGAACACTCGAGTAAGAAGAGCATCATTTTTCTGCAAGTGTACAGTCATAATATCAAAGTAATTGATATATTGACTGGGAGATGCTTTTTCATCGAATAAAACCATGGATTGTGGCTTGAACTTCGGTGGAAAGGGTACATCATTCCAATGAGGAGGATAAGGTTGCTTAATCCCTAACCTCTGGAGCTGATCTTTGTGCCTCAAAACTTCAAACTGTGCTTTGAGTTCACGCACTGCTTGAATAGCTTCACTGGTTTGAGGAAGCACATTTGATTGAATAGTCGTTGGATGTACCGTAACCCCCACTGGAGGTGGTACATCTTCTGGAATGATGGGATCTGGAGATACAGAATTTTGATTAACAGCAGGCTCTTGAATATTCAAAGGTATATCAGCCCCTTGACTATCTTGAGTTTGTGCTGCTACTGGTACCGGAGTGATTACTGTAGGTTGAGCAGTTTGCTGATTCAAAATTATCTGATGCATGCTTTGCACCATGTTAAGCATGTCTTTCAATGATTGCTCCACGACAGTGAGACGTTGTTCCGTATTAGCAGATGACGTCTCTGGTTCATCTCCAACAGCGTAGGATTCAACCACTCTTGAAGATATAGAGGGATTAGTATAGAAGTATGAATCCACACTATCGGTATCAGACTCAAAAGATTGAGTACCCCCAGCTTCTGAATCGGAAGTCTGTAATTGTCTTTGTCTTCTTGATCGAGTATTCTGATATACTCCTTCAAAGGAATCAAGAAGCCTGTTGAACTGTTGTTGACCTGGGGTTTGGGACATATTCCGTCTTGGATGTCGTCCTCTGTTAGTATGAGATGCCATGTTGACTGACATATATGACAGCTCATGTTCTTGGTCTTCAGCTTGATGTTGAGGCGAGTTAACACTTAAACGATCAAAAACTGACCGTTTTGAAGCCGAACAACAACAGTTGATCACAACCTGGTGATATTCACAATGATGTTTTTCTTGGGGGAATATTACCGGAGGTTGTCTGTTCTTACGTTTTTGCATTAGCAATTCACGTAAATCAGAAGGAACAGATGGAGTATTCTTCTTTATTACATTTGGGGTAGAAAAACGTTTAGTCCCTTATGTATAAAGAAAATTACTGGCTGCATTCGCAGAACCAAACTGTACATTTTTACGCGTTTGGAGTTGTGTGCGTAAATCTTGAGATTTAGCACGAAGGACTCCATTATCATGGCGTGTAATTTGTAAGTTTGGTACTTTACGTAAAGCAGTATAAGAAGGTTGTTGGTGTAGGACAGAAGCTTTACCAACGACATTTTTACGCTGCACACGTTTAGGTACATTCACATTAGATGTGCAAACATCGTAATAAATTTTATCTACATTGTCAAAGACGGGAGACTTACCTTTACGCGTGGAGCGTAAAAATTGATTATCTACCACATCACAGACGGAAGATTTTGCTTTACGCGAGGAGCGTAATTTATTTGGGCCTACAACGTCACCGACGGAAGATTGATTCTTACACTCAGAAGCATAAACTTTAGAGTCTGCCCCATTACGAATGGGAGATTCATTCTTATGTACTGAGCGTAAAATTTGGTTCTTACCCACTGAGCGTAAAACTTGATTCTTACGTAGTGGGCGTGAAACCTGATTATCTTTACCGTTACAAACGGAAGATAAATCGTCATACTTTGAGTGCAACTCTGAAGTAAGGACTGCCTCGTTACGAACAGGAGCCCCTACGACAGGAGTGGGAAGAATTCCCTTGTCATCAGAAGCAACATAGAGATCAGAAACCACTTTGGATTTGGGAATCCAAACTTTTTGTGCTTTGCGAGACTTTTGAACATTGGAGTGGCAAGAACCACCCCCAGTTCGGAGCATTTTTTCATAGGCAGTCTGATCGAAGTGCACAACCAGAGTCTTCTTAGTCGAACCGACCGAAACATCATCATATTGAGCAATCGCCTCCTCGTTAGAGGAGAAGGCTATCCCCAGCAGAGTCGCCATTTTGTTTCACTTAACAAAAATGCCAAACAAAAGTTGGATTTTGAAAATAAAACGAGAAAAAGTACAAGAAGTACAGATTTAATTCTGGGAAAGTATTGCTATGGAAGTCTGATCTGTAAATGATCACTTTGTTCCTTAGACCATATGATGATGACGAAGATCACTGCTTGAAGTAGAACAACTTGGAAGAACTAAGTCACCAGAAAGGTATCGACGCACTTGGACACTGATGGCGAGGCCGAATGCTTTCCTGCTTTGCTTCACTCTGTTCTGAAAGAAAAGTTGAAGAAGAATGCTCCGGAGAATCAAAATCTTGAAGTTCTGATCTCTGTATTCTCTTCTGTCTCTCTGTGTGTCTGTCTTATGAGAAAAATAAGTCTATTTATAGACTTGGGCTCTGGTGCATAAAAACTCAGCAAAAGTTCCACTTTTACGCTAACAACCGCCACCCACGATCAAAGTCATCCTCTATATACGTTGACACGTGTCCCATCAATTCAGTAAGAATAGGATGCACGTACACACGTTCTTCGGGATGTGTGACATAAAAGCCATGTAGGCAAACCACGTTCCAAATTGATCAGAAAGAACATGGCGTAAAAATAGCCTCAATGTACTCTGAGTGTAAAGTAATAGATTGAGCATAAAGTAGCTTTGACGTAGACTTACCGCGTAAAGTGGTTGTTAAATAACCTTGAGCGTAGAAATAGCTCAAATAGACTTTACGCACACGTCAACTGTTGAGCGTAAAAGCTCGTATAGTCCTCGTGCGTAAAAGAAGCCATAGTGTGAGCGTAAAGTAGCTCAATTCACATACTAAACGACAACATTGGTCTCTGTATAAAATAAATCCCTTTGAATTCTGTGATATATGCCATCATTAATATCTTCATGTCAGAGTTTGCATTAAATACAAGACTTGACAGCCTTGTCCAGCGTAAAAGTGGCTGCTCTGTCATTGGCGTAAAATCATAGGTGTAGACCCAAGCGTAAAATAACCAACCGCTTCAGGCGTAAAGTGATTAGCCTCTCCTTAGCATAAAGGAGATCAAATTTGAGTAGACTGATCTATCACTTTGACCCTTCTTGTGAAGCACTTTTTACACTCCTACAACAATCGGTCAAAGGAATCTTCTAGATCCTTCTGAACGTCTTCTTCCTTCTCACTAAGGAGATGATTCTTTCTCCGACTATAATGCATACAGTGAAAGCTCAGAACAGACAGTGTCTTCTACTGTACCCAGAGAAGTGACAGCTTACGTTGTCAATGAAGATCCTGATGCTTCCAGTTCAGCTAATCAAGAACAAAGATAGCTGCACTAGAAGATAAGTTGAAAACAATGGCGGAAATGGTCGTAAGTATGCATTCCATCATTGTGGCTCAGCACACAGTACCACCGACAGTACCGCCTACAAATCCTAAAATCATAGCATCGTCGGTGCCTGCTAATGCAGGGCTGGGGGTAGCATCTCTTCCAGTACCTCCTGTACAAGTCCAACCTACACCTAGTCAATCAGGTGCTGGGAGTAGTGCTTATCATGATGTTCCTCCTCCTAACACTGTGATTCAACCTTCTCCTTCTACATCAGTGGAAGATGCCAATGAAGCTATGAAGCTCTTACGAACTCAGTTCGAAGCTTTCAAGGAGAAAGACAACTTGCAAAGGTTGGGGATCAAGCAACCTTATCCAGTTGAATGGAAGGAAGTCCCGTTTCCTCCAAAGTACGAAATTCCAACTATCTCGCTGTTTGATGGCAGCACATCTCCCAGTCAGTTCATCAACCACTTTGAGGTTATGACTGTTCAACTTCAACTAAATGACGCTCTTCTTACCAGAGTATTCATCGGCTGTTTAGCTGGCGTAGCATACGATTGGTATAGAAGCTTGTCCGATGGTTGTATCACCTCATTCTCTGGCTTAAAGCAAATCTTCTTGGAACGATTTTACGAGGTAATCAATGACATGACTATGTCAGCCCTCAATAAAATCAAACAAAGGCATAATGAAACTGCTGAAAGTTTCATTGAAAGATTCCGTCGAGAAGCCTTGAAAATGCCACGGGGAACTCCGGCTGCTGTCACCATAGACACCTGTAAGGCAAATCTATTGCCTATCATCAGCATGTGGACGGGGTCTACTCAATTCTAAGACTGGCCATCCTTTATTGTCAACGCTAAAGCAGCTGAAGTTAGCACCGACAAATTCAAGCAGTTAGGGGTACAAATGTCTAACCCCGACCGGGATGAACATCAAACATCAGGTGGTGGCAATCACCAGAACAACCGCAAACCAAAAGAAACTTTGAAAATCAATTTGAACAAGAACAAAAAATCTCTGGCGGTTAACGTAGCTTCTCCTACGTCCACTTCTACCTCTTCAGCACCTCCTCCAAGGGAACCTCGTCCTAAAGTAGAGTATTCCTTTGACGAGAATGACACTGCCAGCATCTTTGATTGCTTAATCAAAAGCAATAAGATCCAACTTCCAGATCCAAAAAAGCCTGATAAAGTTGGTATAACTGATCATCCCAAGTACTGTGTCTATCATAGGTTCATCGGACATCCCACTCGAGCATGTTATGTGCTCAAAGGCAAAATTCAGGAGCTGGTCAACGCTGGTGTCGTCACTCTGCAACAAGACGAGAAGACTGTTACTGCAAACATGGTATCAGTTCAGTTCGGTGACTTCCCGCCCCCGATGGTGCAGCATGGCGTCATTCCTATCCCCAAAGCTACTCTTGAGATTGAGAATTTTCCTCCTCCACGAAGTGAAGGTCTCGTCCCCTTGTCTCTTGACAATGGCAAAATTATGTGGATTCATCCGGATCTTGCTTCAGAGTTCAAACTTCCCACTTCATCCAAAAAGAAAGACCGTTCTAAGGGCAAGACAAAGATTTGTAACATAGTATCTTTTGATCCCATAGTTGATGAAGAAATTCTGTTGGGCACCAGATCAGGGAAAGCCTATTTGAAGGATTACCCTGAAACTCAAGAGAATCCTGCCTCTTCCTCTGAACCTACTCCGGTGCAGCCTGCTTCTACTGAGGATATTCCTACTGCTTCCTCACCGGTGGTGATACCCATTCCTCCCAAGCCGACGGTCGCTGACAAAGGCAAACATCAAGTCCGCTTCGATAAACCTTTGAAGAAGACATCTTCTTCTGGACTTGAAAAGCCTTACAACTTTGATATCTTGGCTCAGTTGGCTAATACACCAGCCCGGTTGTCAATTTTCGAGCTCTTGCGCCTCTCTAAAGAGACTCGAGAAACTCTAAGTGAAGCCCTCATGCAAGCTGAAATTTGTCTAGCCATTCTGAAGAAGCCTACAGCAGAGCCTGTCTCTTGCCTCCATTGTCATAGTGTGTTGGAATTAATTCCAAACATAACTTTCACTCAAGATGACTTGTTGATGGAAGACAACAGGTATGACCGTCCTCTCTACTATACAGGATATGTCGATTCAATGAAAGTCGATCGTATTCTGATTGACCCAGGGTCTGCCCTTAGCATCATGCCAAAGACAATATTGGATACGTTGAAGATCCCTGTACATAGTCTCTCCAGTACAATCACCACCATCCTTGGATTCAATCAAGGGAGGAGCGAACCTCTGGGCAAGATTCGTCTAAAACTCCAAATAGGCAATCTTCGCACAAAGGTGACCTTCTATATCATCGACAATCATGGTTGTTCTTATAATGCTTTATTGGGGAGACTATTCCTACATGAACACAACATTATTCCATAAACTCTTCATCAATGTTTCAAATATGTTGATGACAATAGAGAAGTTCAAAAGGAAGTTGCTGATCTCTATCATTTCAAAGGCGTTGAAGCATACTACAACGACGCTCGCATGTACAAGGATGAATTCATGAAGGTTGTCTTGTCTCTGGATACTGAAGAAGAATCAGAAGCAGTGCCCAAAGATACCCTTATCATACCTGTCAAAGGGCATGTTTTTCGTTCTCAATCTTCCAAGCCACTGGCTATTCACTTACCAGTTCAGAAGGAACCAACTGATGATGATCATGATCAAAGGGAGCTCATCTCTTCTGAGCCACTTGTCATTGACTTACGTCGTAACAAGGACAAAAAGCAGATCACTTCTTCTGAGCCACTTGTTATAGATCTATCTCATAACAAGGACAAAAAGCAGCTCACTTTTTCTGAGCCACTTGTTATAGATCTACCTCATAACAAGGAAAAAAAGGGAGCTCACCTCTTCTGAGCCGCTTGTTATCGACCTCCATCGTAACAAAGCTAATCCTCCTCCACGTTCTTCTTCTCCCCCTCTTATAATCAATCTGACCAAGCCTGCTAAGGCTAAAGGTCCTGCTGTAAATACAAATGTACAAATCAATGAAAAAGCATCTACTTTCCAGTATACTGATGTCATTTATCATACTAAATGCTACTTGGATATGGTAGATAGCTTTCAGTCATTTACAATAGGAGTTGTGCAATCTCTTCAAACTGAAGTCTCTTTTGAACACCCAGACGATTCATACCGAATTGTTCCTGCTCGAAAGAAAGGCGAAAGTCTAATACTTTTTAGTAAATGACCGAAACAATAATTCAGCTATACGGATGATAGTAAAGTTAACGACACGGAACATCTTCAACTCCGTCGTTACAGTCAACAATCAAAAGATATCATTCGAAAGATGGGTTACGACTTCAAGAGCGGCCTCAATTACGGTAAAGGACGGAGAACTCCTATTCGTACGACTGTGCCGAAAGGAAAGTCAGAGATGTACTACAGCAGGACCAAAAGAGGTCTTGGATATGCTTCACCTCCAATGTTATCCCCAGCTGTAACGCCCCAGTCCTAAAATACGTAGGACTAGGAACGTAGACATGCCAGCTGTATTCATACGAAGTATACTCCAATATATGGAAGCCTCGTATAAATACATAAGCTGTAAAATACAGTAGAACCATAACTAATCTCATCCACACAGAATAAATGAATAAATGATCATATAATGAGAATAAATTTGTCTTGATACAATATGTTGGGCGGAGACAAATCCACTACCAACAAAATAAGGAAGAGTACATGAAAAAATAAAATGACTTTGGCGAGCGAAGCGAAGACGATCCAAGTGCAATCATCCTCGAGAAATAGCAATGAACACGGCTAGAGCTAGAACACCTGCGAAAGACAATAGCACACACCTGGTAAGACAACCAGGTCCTCAGAGGGACGTAACAAGATACATAATAGCATGCCATATAAACTGAATAAATATCCCTCAAATAAATAAGTAAATCGAATTTATAACATGGTCCAATACGCACCTACTGAACGAGCGTACCATCCCCCCAACCAAACAAGGACAGGAGATGGTAAACTAATTCACGGTAACGTATCTTCCCATGCTATGAATCCAATATGGTATCCGGACCCCAACAAGGTTCAATACCTTCTCATCGAAGTAGTAAGTCACACCTACAACCAAACAAGGACAAGATGTGACAAACTAATCTGCGACAAGTTATTGTTCCAAGCCACGGTCAGATACAAGTACCCAAACCAAAAGTACTCGTACCTAACGGATAGGGTAGCCGACCATTATAAGTAAAATGTTGTTAAGAATAATCCTTTCTACGCATGGGCCCTGGCTGAATAGGATCGGCGTAGTCCCCCTTTGGGCACCAGAGGCCCCAGTAGGAAGAGCATGACGTTCCGCAGAATCGTCAGTGGCCGTCAGTAATCATGGGTCATCAACCCTGTATCTCCAGCGGAGAGTCCGGGTCACAAGGGAAGTGCATCGAAGCCCATACGCTAAGGAATTGTCCTTCCCGTCCAATGTCTACTGTGTTGTATCCACAACACAAACCACTATAACCGCTAAGTCAAACTAGCATGCAACCTCTATTAGCGGTTATTCCTATCGCACGACTTGTACGTACTGGTGGCCAGCCAATCACGCACTTTCGTGTTCTACATGCGACACACAACTTCGTGTTACCACGTGTTAAGGCCAATGAATGCAACACACAAGGTGGTCCCTTAAATCTAGGTTTAATGTGAGAAAAATAATACATAGCAGGAAATAAATGAACAGTAAGTTCTAACAGTTATGCCATGTATCACAGTTTTTGCATAAAGAAAATAAATAATGCATGAAATATGAGCTAAAAATATAAGTAAACAGAAAATGGCAAGGTGTCTTGCCTGGTAGGACGCCTGGTGTGCTGCGATGATCAAGGTGGCACGATCTGTGACTTCAGTGCAACAATTATACATGGTGACCTTGGGTAGTGGTACGGACAGTTCCATTGGGTCCAGAAGGGTCAAATTGGTTAGGATCAATTGGTGGAAGGAAGGAATTGGCAAAGGAATAGGAATATTGGGATTAGTCATGGACACGAGGAAAATTGAAAGAAATTTGATAAATAATATAATTCTTGAAAATATATTTCTATTACTCCAAAATATTTATACGTTTTTATAGGAAAAATTTATTTTAGGTAAAATAAATAATAATGTAAAAATAAATTTATTTCGAAAATAGGCGTGGGCTACACACATTATTATAACTAAAAATATTTTAAATAATATTTTGGGAGTCTACAATTTGTTTGGCTATAAAATCTTACATTTATCCAATAAAGTAGTTTAGACAAAATTCCTTGAAATAGCTAGTACTATTATAAAAAAATATTTTATTTAATTATAAATTAACTATATAAATAAATTAACGCCAATACCTAATTTATCTAGCATTTCAACATTATCAAGAAAGATTAAAACAAAGATAATACAATTTCTACTACTATTTATAATAGTAATAAGAATGATAAATAATATTAGTAATAATAACAAAATAAAACTTTTATGAAAAAAAAAGGGAACAAAAACTAAAACCAAAACAGCACCAAAACTAAATAATGCATATGGTAAAAGTTATAAGAAATAAATAAAAATAATAATAATTAATGATTTAACTACTAGATGAACACACTTTAGCAATCAACAGAAATAAATAAATAAAATAAACAAAAATATAATAATAATAATAATAGATACTGTATCAGTACCTAAACCGATGGAAACAAGAGCTGCTGCTCTTTTAGAAAGGGGAAGAGAGAGAGAGGAGCGGTGGGAGTTTCACGGAGGAGAGAGGAAGCGGCGTTCGGCGGAGGCGGAGGGTGAAGAGAGGGAGGAAGAGAGGAAGGTGAGGTCGGGCTCACCGCTCCGGCGGTGGGTGGAGAGGAAGCGGAGGCCTGATCTGAGCTCGGCGGAGAAGAAGTGGAGCGGCGATCGGGTTCGGCGGCGGAGGAATTGGGTTGTGCACGGTGGAGGGTGGATCGGGGTCGCCGGCTCAGGCGGGTCTGGAGTAGGGCAGCGTCGGGAGGTTCTCGGTGGAGGGGCGGTCCCGAGCGTGGAGATCTGCGGTGACCGCGGCCAAGGGAGGCGGCGGAGCTGTCACCGCGCGGGGACGAGGTCGCGGAGGCGGAGGAAAGGAGCGGTGGCCCAGTAGCCGGGCGGCGCTGCGTGCGGCGGCGCGCTCGCTTGGCGGCGGGGCTGCAAACCGGCGCGTGGAGGCGGGTTCGAGAAGGGGTCGGTCGATCGGGACGGACGGGCGCTCAGGGCGGCGCTCGCTCAGCCGGAGCCGAGCGTGGGAGCGGCGGAGGTGAGCAGGTACGGCGGGGCGGTGGTGGTTTCGATTTTGTTTCTCTTGTTGGTTGTGGGTTTTGGTCTGTCGGTGAAGGCCGTGATGGCGGAGGAGGTTGGGTTTTCCGGCCAGCGGCCGTGGTCGGGTTTCGGTTGGAGTCTGGGTACGGTGGATGGTGGTGTGTCGACGGCCAGGGGTCGGTTATGTTCGGAGGAGACGACGACGATGATGTCGGGGTTTCGGACGGAGGTTATGGTGGTGGCTGGTTGTGGTGGTCTGGGTTTTCCGGCCGATGGTCGTAATGGAGAACGGTGGAGGTGGTGGTCGTGGAGTCGACGGGTAGTCGACGGGGACGCTGTGGCGATATTGGTTGTGATGGCAGCAGGGTGTCGGACCTTGGTGGTGGAGGCGACGGGACTTGGTTGGGGTCAAGTGTTCGACGAAGGATGTTGGTTGTGGTCGGGTGATGGTCGAAGGAGGCGGGACGAGGAGGATGACAGTGGTGGTTTGCTGGTGACGGAGAGTTGGCCAGGGTGTAGGGTTTGGGTAGGATTAGATTTAGAAATCGTGTCCAAGTGTCGGACACAGAAATTAGGTTGGAAGGATTTGATGTACGTGTCCGGTATGTCGGACACAAAGAAGATGATGTACATATAAAAAAAATAAGGATAGTGGAAGACACCCGGTGTCGGACCCGAGGTCGTCACGGCTGACACGAGGATGGTTGGAACACCGACACGAGGCACGTACACTTGTGGAAATTTTGTGGAGGAATTTGTGGAGGAAAAATAATGAAAAGTTGGAGGAGTACCTGCCTATTTATAGGATGTGGGAATTCCCAATAAGATAAAGATTAGGATTGTTTAAACCCAAATTAGATAATTCAACCTATTTAATTCAAATCCAAATCCAAATACAAATCCTATTTAAATTAAATCCCTTTAGTTTAAAATCAAATCAAATAATCAAATTCCAAATATAGATACTAGTTTAATCTATTTAAATAATTCCAAACATTAAATCAAGATTTAATTGGCCAAAGTAACTTCTAAAAATATTTTTCAAAATACCAATAATAATAATTTCGAAAATAATAAATATTTTTAAATATCTTTTTGAACAATAAAATATTACTATTAATAAATTTCAAAAATTATACTTTTATTTAAAATAGACCAATAAATAAATACGAAATATTTGTATGCAACAAATATCCTTTACATAATTAGGCTTTTCTAGTATACAAAATATTATTTATTATTAATAACTTTTTTAGAAACAAAAGGCTTTTTATAGCAAGAATAATAATTATATAATTTTAAAAGTATATATTAAAATAGAAAAGAAAATGTTTTTATAAAATATGTACGCTCGCACATATTCGTACTCGTCGAGCAAACGAAAATTTTGCATACGACGTACAATACGACTACGTGACATACAGTACCAAAAATTTTAAGTCCATACAAATTAATAAATAAAAAAATAGTAGAAATTTAGGGGTTTTACACCAGCAGTTTCTGAATCCGATAGTGAAGAACGCTCTAACTCTTCTGATTCCAGATCGTAGGATTCTGACACCAGCATTGGTCAAATTCATCGACTGACTGTGTCTTCTAACATGGTCTTCGCCGAACTTCCAGAAGGCTATGACGAGGATCTTGAAGAAAACCCTGAAACAGATCCTTGGGCTCAACGAATGGATACCCAATGGGAACTCCGATTCGAACAAAGGGAACCTCCTACTGACGATCAATTGGTTCAAATTTCTGTTGGAGAGAACGGGTCACCTCGTCCTATATTCATTAGCAAGAACCTTCCAGAAGAGAATAAACAAGAATTAATTATTTTGATTAAAGAATTTATTGATGTCTTTGCCTGGAGTTACGAAGACATGCCAGGACTGGATCCTAAAGTTGCTACTCACAAATTGAACATTCTGCCGAATGCAAAACCGGTCAAACAACAACAACGGCATTTCAAACCATAAATGATGGACGCAATCGACGATGAAGTCAAGAAGCTCATCGCTTGTGGCTTTATTCGAGAAGAGCAGCATCCTGATTGGGTAGCCAATGTCGTCCCAGTTCTAAAGAAAACCGGCAAAGTTCGAGTTTGCATCGACTTCCGGGATCTTAATGAAGCATGTCCAAAAGATGAATTGTCTCTCCCTATCACGGATGTCATGATCGACAATATGTGTGGATTCGAAAAAATATCTTTCATGGACGGATTCTCCGGATACAATCAAATTCGGATGAATCCTGAAGATGAAAAGCATACTTCTTTCCGCACGCCTCGCGGAGTCTATTGTTATACTGTGATGCCGTTTGGTCTCAAGAACGCTGGTGCAACATATCAACGAGCCATAAGTCCCATCTTTCGAGATCATCTTCGCAAGAATGTCGAATGCTACGTTGACGATATTGCTGTCAAAAGTCGTCTAAAGGAAGATCACATCAAAGACTTGAGAACTATCTTCAATCTCATGCGCCAACATCAACTCAAAATGAATCCTACCAAATCATTCTTGGGTGTCTCTAGTGGTAAATTTCTCGGCTTCGTCATTACCTATAAAGGTATACACGTGGATCCCGAGAAGATCAAAGCCATTCAAGAGATGCGTCCTCCACGCAACCTAAAAGAGCTACGAGGATTCCAAGGTCGACTTGCGTACATCAGGGGATTTATTTCGAATCTGTCTGGACGCTGCAGACCATTCACTCAACTCATAAAGAAGGGTGTATCTTTCGTTTGGACCGAAGAATGTCAACGAGCATTTGAAGATATCAAACGGTATCTCATGAATCCACCTGTCTTGGTGCCACCAATCTCTGGCATACCATTCTTAATGTATGTCCGTGCTATGGATCATTCATTGGGTGCTTTACTTGCCCAAAAGAACAAAGAAGGCCATGAACAAGCTATTTACTATCTCAGTCGTACTATGATTGGTGCTGAACACCGTTATAGTCCAGTCGAAAAAGAATGCCTAGCTCTCATGTTTGCTGTTCAAAAGACTCGGCATTATATCATTGGCCAAACTATTCATGTCATATCCCGAGTCAATCCTCTTCGGGTACTTATGAAGAAGCTTAGCACACTCAACTCTCGGTTGGCTACATGGGCCATTCTGCTAGCCCAATATGACATGGTATATGTTCCTCAAATATCTGTCAAAGGTCAAGCACTGGCAGATTTTTTAGCAGCTCATCCTGTTCCAGAGACATCCAAACTCTACGATGAAATTCCAGACGAGACGTTGGAAGTTAACATAATCTCTGAAGAATTTCCAACCTGGTATTTATTCTTTGACGGAGCATCCAGAATCGGACCAAACAATGGTGCCATTGTAGCAGGAGTCGGAGTTATTCTCGTTTCTCCAGACGGATCAACTATCCAAAGAGCCTACTCTCTAGATGAACCATGCTCCAACAATGTGGCTGAATACAATGCTCTACTCATTGGTCTTCAATTAGCCAAACAACTTGACGTCGAGTATCTTGAAGTCTATGGCGACTCTAAGCTGGTTGCTAATCAGGTTAGAGAAATCTATAAAGTTTGTCATTAAAATCTAGTGCCTTATCATGAAGCAGCAATCAACATGGCTACGTCATTCAAAGCCTTCTTCATAGACTATGTTCGGCGAGCTTGTAATACTGAAGCAGATGCTTTGGCCAATCTTGCAGCAGTCTTAGCCATCCCTATCAAAAGACAGCAAATAGTAGTTATTTCCAATCGTGAGTTGTTTTGCATTGAAAACAATCGTAATATTGAGTTCAGTAATCTTACTGAAGTCAATGTTATCAATGAAGATTGGAGAACTCCCTTCATCGACTTTGTTGTTCATGACATACTTCCTGAAGATCCAAAAGAGGCCACGAGTATTCGTCGAAGGTCTCTACGATTCTACTACAACCAAACCACAAAGACCCTCTATCGACGGACTTATGACGGTCTTCTTCTATGTTGTTTAGCTGGTGATGAAGCAAAACAAGTACTGCGTGAAGCTCACGACGGTGTTTGCGGAGCACATCAACCCGATCCTAAGCTACAGGATCACATTCGACGTATCGGTTACTATTGGCCCTCTATGGTATCTGATGCCATTGAATATGCAAGAAAATATCGAGCTTGTCAAATCTATACATATTTTATTCATCAACCTTCAGAATTTTTGCATCCGACGGCCGCTTCTTGGCCTTTTGAAGCTTGGGGCGTGGACATTATCGGTCCCATCAATCCTCCTTCTTCTAGAGGACATCGGTTCATACTAGCAATAACCGACTATTTCTCTAAGTGGGCTGAAGCTATACCTTTGGCTGAAGTCAAGACCAGCAGTGTCATTAACTTCGTTAAACACCATATTATCTATCGATTTGGTGTCCCTCGAAGGATCATTCATAACAACGGACCACAATTTATCAGCCAGAAATTCACAAGATTTTGTGATGATCATCGAATTGACAATGTCGCTTTGACAGCCTATAATCTAGCTGCTAATGGTTTGGCCGAAGCCTTCAACAAAACTATTATCAAGCTCCTTAAGAAGTTTGTATCTACTAACAAACGGAACTGGAGTGAAAAGCTCGGTGAATGTTTATGGGCCTATCGAACTACGGCCCGCAATCCCACAGGCTTTACACATTTCTTTCTGGTGTACGGTTGTGAAGCAGTTCTCCCTCTAGAACTTTAAATTCCTTCTTTAAGGATTGTCATTGCCAATGAGCTCACTACAGAGAACAACGATCTTCTATGACTCCAAGAATTGGAGGCACTCGATGAGAAACGATTAATGGCTCAGCAACATATTGAGTTATACCAAGCCCGCATCTCGAAGACTTTCAACCGCAAAGTTAAAGTCAGAGCCTTTCAGCAAGGAGAACTTGTTCTAACGGTCAGACGTCCTATGACTATGACTCACATGAGCAAAGGCAAATTCGATGTGAAGTGGGAAGGACCTTATGTCGTCAGCAAAGTCTTTTCAAATGGAGCGTATCAACTTGCAGAATTAGATGGTCGAGTTGCAATGATGCCTATCAATGGCAAATTCCTCAAGAAATACTATGTATAAATGTAACAGAAATTTATGTAAATATGATCAGATAATTCATAAATAAAATTTGATTTTTATTTCATCATAAATGATATTACATGATATCAAGGAAGATCACTGTCATCCTTATCGACATTGGGACGGGGACCACTGCCGTCCTTATCAAAGACATAATCAGCAAAAGAGCTGAGAACATCTTTGCTGGAACCCACGAGGAACTTGCAGGCAGCCATCCTCATGGCCTCTTCCTCTTCAGTCTTTCCTGGTTCAAGCAGGAAGTCCAGGATATATATCTTGCGGTGGTTTGGGTGCAGACGAACCTTCGCCTGCCTCTGCCTGCTTTGGCTGGACCAGTTCGGCCGGATGTTCTTCAATTCCCGCTTCAACCTTTGGGATGACTTTGACTTTCTTGGATGCATCTCCGGACGACATTTTTTTGTTGAAAAGTGGAAATAATCATTCCTTCCAGATTTCTGTTCTATTTATAGACAGAGATTCTCAAAATAATGAAACGTCACATTCATCTGACGGATCGTCCGTTCATTCATCATCACTTGACGGTTCGCCCGTTCATTTATTATCACCTGACGGTTCATCCGTTCATTAATATCAGACGGTTCATCCGTTCATTCACATTCATCCGACGGTTCGCCCGTTCATTCACATCCATCTGACGGTTCGCCCGTTCATTTATTATTACATTCATCAGACGGTTCATCTGTTCACATTCATCCGACAGTTCGTCCGTTCATTTACATCCATCAGACGGTTCGCCCGTTCATTCATTATCACTTGACGGTTTATCCGTTCATCATCTTCCGACGGTTTATCCGTTCATTATGACGATTCATTTTCGTTCATTTTCATCCACATCAGTAACTTATTATCCTTGATTAAGTTCTCTATTGAAATAATAATATTCAACAAATTATATTCTGCCACGTCCATATTACCTCTAAGTAGATATAATGAATATAATTATTTTCTACAAAATCATCAAGAAATATATCATGTCCTGCACCTCTGAATATATTTTCTATCACTATTATTTATATCTGAATAAGATATGCAAGAAATAATAGAGCCACAACAAAATATCTTTTATTGATCAAAATTTAAGACATACGTAGCATAAAAAAAGATAAGAAGATACAAGAAGTTCTTTCTATTGAGACGGAGGCATTATTAGATTAGCAATTTGCTGCTTCAGAATCTGTAACCGTTCTTCACGAGATGCCATCACTCTCCTCCTGGCATTTTCCATTCCAGATTCTTCATTAAAAACGGGCATGGATACCATTCGACGGGTGATTTCAGCATCATGAGTTGCTATATACTCGTTTCTTTCCTGAGTTAGGGCATCAATTTGTTGGACTACAGTCTGATGCTCTGTAACTTCATTTTCTAGCTCCTCTTGGAGACGAGCAATCTCCATTCTCAGCTCAGCAATCTTTCTCTCTCTTCTCTCAGCAGTTGAGATTACCGATTCCAACTTGGAATTATATTCAGCAGATTTAGTAGTATAGGCATCCAAGAGGTTTTGGAGATTCACTCTTTCAATTGCAGCTGCCTGAGCCATTTGTTCAAACTCTGCTTGTACTAAAGGTTCCACTTCTCCTTTGTTGAGATCTTTATAGTTCTTTATGGAGATCTCCAGCTCATTCAATATATGGTCAAGAAAAGTGGCCTGAGCCTCATTACCTTGCTCCCAGATGGCCTTCACCAAGAAAGAGGTCGGATCTCTAACCATGAAAAAATCAGCGTCTGCTTTGTCCATCATTCTATTTATCAAAGGTCCCAAGGACTCGAAGAAGCATCTGGTGAATGATTGGATGACAAGCTGATTAGTCGCCAGAGCACCTGGAGTCGCAGCTACTCCTGTTGATGACGAAGCAGCAGGACACTCAACTTCTCGTATCTGAACAGCAGGATCTTTGAATAAGGGAACCAAAGTGGAGCTGGTTGCTCCTCCTGGTTGTTCCTCTGTAAAATCAAATACTGTCACTTTATCTGTCATTGGCTATTGATAAAGAGAATCAAAAGTGAAACAGTCTTACCATGGGTGGATCCAGCAATGAGCCTATCATCTGCAGGAACAGACTTTAGCTGAGCAGAAGTAGCTTCAGACGCTACGGCCTGGCTACTTCCTGCTTCAGAGCCACAAGACAAATGGCGGCTGCTACTGGCAATTGTCGTTGCCAGTACTATATCCATACATGTTGGAGGAGAAGAAGAAGATCCGGGTTCTGTATGAATAAAAGTAACGATGTTAGCTATCAAACTACTTATTAAAAAAAGATCGCTAATTTTATTACAATACCTTCGGGAGCAGCAACTGGAGTTTTCTCCACATCCACCTCTTCATCAGCATTCTTCTTCGGAGATCTCGGCACCTCAGCCTCCTTTTCAGGAGTCAGAGTGTCTCGAGGGGATGTTTGGATCTCAACATTCTCTTCCAGATTTTGTGTCTCATCAGCAGTTTCTGATGAAGTGCTCTCCTCGTTCTCGCTGTCCTCGGGAACCACTTCACTAGCAGCATCAGCGGCATGATCAGCTTCTTCCTGATAACCGAAGTCACAGTCATATAAAGCATCGATCATCAAACGATCTTCTTCAGCAAGGGTTGCTCCCGGTATGGCAGGAAGATGAATTTCTGTTGTTGTTGGCAAAGAAGATCGTACGGCATTATGCTCTTCCTCTACAATGTTATCTCTGGGCTCTTCAGCCTCATTTCTCTGGTCCAGCTCTTCCCTCTGCTTAATTTCCTCTCTCTGCTCTGGACTGGGAGTTTTATTCCCAGACTCAAGAATAGGAGTGGGAGAGGGCATGGTGAGTCCTGCTGCAGCGTCTATCACGATCGAAGACGAAACTTGTCTTCTGCGGACTAACCTTTTCCTTCTATGCAGAGGTCTCTCAGGACTCTCTGCGTCTATTGTCTCGACCTGTTTTTGAACAGAGGTCGGTGTGGTAGCTTCTTCTTGCTGAATTGTCTCGGCCAGCTGCCGAGATTGAGATTTGGTAGTAATTATTTCTGAAGAATGATCCAAGATCAGTTTCTTCTTCGCAACTGGGACGGAAGGCGCCTCTCTCCTTCTCTTCTTGGCCAGAGATTTAGTGACCTTCAAAGAAACACGCAGTGGCACGTTAACCTCTTCAGGGAACATAGCATCCCTCGAAACTTCTAAGGGTGCATCCACTGGCTCGTGCACCTCATCATTACCTGGAAGTGACATGATGACTCCTCCCTTCTTCAATCTCGTTGTAGATGCGAAGCTATCCACAAGATTGAAGTTCTCGGCAAAAGTGTTCGCTGATGTATAAAACACCGAATAGGTGAACAGCATACGAGGGCCATGACTACTATTCACCGGTATCGAGAACGTTGCTTTCGTATCTCGAGCGTTGTAATAAGCCCAAGCTCGGGCTCCATCTATCAAGAAACCTTTTCCTTGTAGGCATGTGATAGCATTACCTACGTGGAATTGGTCATATCCAAACTGCCGAGCAAACCGGCTGGGAAGATATGGCTCCAAGAAGCATTCTTCTTCGAATCGATACACCAAGTGGGATGGACGAATTGTCTTCAACCAATTAAAAGATGTACGGCTCAAAGGTTGCATCTTTGACTCAACCATGTTGGTCGGCATTTGTTCATATCCGGCAGGAGGATAAGTGCAATAGAAGTTCCACCCTTTACCAAGGTTCAAAGCATATCTGCAATCTCTCAAAGAAGTATATTTCCACTTACCTTGAGAGTATCTTCGCAAAAAGCTGCCACTGACTGGTCCCATGTTGGGGTCCATCAAAGTAGGATGGTGTAGAAGCAACCACCCGAACAGATAAGTATACGGCAATTCTAGCCGAGGAAACTCTTTCTCGCCCTTAGCTTGCAGCATCAAATCGACGTACAGGCGAAGACCGGCGTTCAATCTACAAGTCATTGCCGATAAGAGATCCATCTTGTAGCCGAAGACTAATCGAACGGCGGCAAAAAGAATACCGCGATGGAAGCGGTCTATGGCACTTGATCCAGGGATGACGAACCGACGAAGCCAGTACGTCATAAATCCTGCTAATTGGGCTTCTTTTGACATGAATCGATATCCTACTCTCATATAACTCTCGAGAGTGTCTCCTTTCTTTAGAGGAGGACATTGATAATCGTCCTTGATCTTTTCATCCAAATCCCCACTTACTTCCATCAACTTCACCACTTCAGTGCTGCTCAGTGGTTTAAAGAAGTCGGGATAGCAGTTATCATATTCCTTGGTCTTCTTTTCTTTAATATGGTTGAGGAACAGATAAGACAACCATTTGGATGAATAGCAGGTATTAGATGTACCACTTTCGTAAAACAGAGAACAGATTTTATAATGACACAGCAGTTCTTCAAAGACTGCTACCATGTCTGCGTTCTCTTTTCGAAGTTTGTCCAATTCATCATTAGTTGGGACAAATTCCTCATACGGGACATCCTCCATCGGCAAGTAAGAGATGTACTGCATCTCGTGAAGGGCAAATCCGATCTCTCCGCAGGGAGTCATAAAAGTTCCTGTCCTGTAATTGTATCTCTCTGCTAGAGCCAGGAATAGATACGGGTTGGGAACAAAATCGTAAACAGTGGCATGCACTGCTTGATACAAGTTAATCTGTTGAAGTTTATCTTCAAATTTAGTCAAAATCCAGTTTGCTATACAATTCCATCTCTTAAAGTCTGGATTCACCAGTCCAGTTAATCTGAGGTCTTGATCTGGATACCTCCCTTCAACCTTCGTGAACTCATTCGCGAATATTGGAACTCTCACGGGCAATAATAAAGAAGAATTTTCCGGCGGAATACAACCGGGCTTTAAACCTCTGAGCAAGACACTGTATCGTTCTGAAGAACTGTAGAACATGTCTTTCTTATCAGACCCCTTCTTCACATAAATCTTTCCTGGACGGGCATCCTGAAAAGGTGTGAGATTTCATTCCATTTTCCTCGGATAGCTTGCATGAGCATATCGAGATAAGGGGAGGCAGCGGGAGATATCTGGTATCGAGATTGTCCTATCTTTCTGATGGACAATCCGTTCTTCCATCCGTGGCCTCGGCTGAGAACTCTTCTCAAAAGCCTCGCCAAACAGAAATAGAGGCTTCTTGTGAACAATAGCATCTACCGACTCCAAAGGTTGCCCATTTATCAGACATAACAGGGTTTCATTATCTTGGGCTACCAAGATAGCTTGGCGGGAAGCTGGCAGATCATACTGTGGATAGTGCACATGAGACAGGTCCTCTTTGTATTCCGATTCTGAAAGAGTCCCTACAAAGTTCTCATACCCCGGATCTTCTCTAGTATTAACTGCATCAAACAGAGAAAACAAAAATTCAGCACAAGAAAAAATCAAGGATGCTACCATTAGATTGCGCAACATCAGACTGCGCAACCATCAGATTGCGCAACATCAGATTGCGCAATCATTATACTGTGCAACAATCAGACTGCCCAGCAAACAGTCATCAGATTGCGCTGGCAGTTTCGCGCAAAACAGCAAATTGTGCTGACTTTTGCCAGCGCAGTTCAACCGATTGCGCAAGAAATTATTCTTAATAAAAATAAAGAATAAATGGTTTCATGCAACCAAAATCCTAAAAGGGTGGCGCAGTATGATCACATCTCTAAAAAGAGATGGATTCTGAAGAACAGTGAAATCAAAAAACCCTAAAGAGAGTTTTTTGATTGGGTCATCTACCTTGCAATACGGGATGCGCAGTCTCGTGGAGAGAAGGACGTCACGATACCCTAGCCGAAGACTCGGCGGGGGCCTTGCCCTTGGCTGCGGCGGAGGATCGCTTGGGAGCCATGGAGATTCGATGGAGAAGAAAGGAAGGAATAGCTCGAGACTTCTCTCTCAGATCACAAAAGCAAAGTAAAGAATGAAATGAATATCGAAGAGAACTATTTATAGTTTTTTAAAGAGTAACAACTGCCTCAGATTGCGCCGAAAAAGTCGGACTGATCCATCCGATTGCGCAGACAGCTCAGTACATGCGCAACTTGATTGAAATTTTAAAATTTAAAGTATTTCAAAATTTTGAAAAAGTTCAACTTTCGAAAACTTTGAAGGGGGTCTTGTAGGTCCTAAAAAATCAAGTTGCATACATCAACAAAGTCATGAAGATCAAAAAATACATCTTTTAAATGAACTGCACAGACATCAGATTGCGCATCATACAGATTGCGCACACTAGACTGCGCACAATCTCAAGCGTGTAGGCTGACGTGGCAAATAATCATCATTACCTGACACAATCAAATCTTTTGACAGCTGACAGTACGGAGAACGAGGCGACTGTTTGTTTAATCGTGCAGCACGACGCTCGAGGACAGTTGGTGTGATGACCATAGTTCGTAATTACGTATTTTGGAATGCGTGCACGTATCTGACTCGTATTACCTGTCTCCTGGCTTGGTTCGGCTTGTTTGGGTTGGCTTGGTTCGGCTTGGGTTGCTATTGGTTCATCATGAACCAAGTGGAGAACCCCTACCTACCACCCCCATCATCATTTATTAACCCCAACCACCTTTCTCTCTCTTCATTCAATCTTTTTCATTACTGCTCTTCTTCTTCTTCTTCCTCACCCAACCCTACCATAGGCAAGGGCAATTTGTTTCTTGAGGGATCTTAATTTTTATTGTTCCATTCTCTTCTTTACATGATTATAAGCCTCTTTAGAACTTGGAGTTTTTAATTTTGATGGATAGATTCTTCTAGATCTACTTTATAACTTTTAGTTCATGGAGTTTTCTTGGTTTTGATCTATTAAAACTTGTTACTTTCGAAAACTAATAGTTCCATGAGCAAGAGCACGAAATTTTGTGTGAATTTGGTTTTTGATTCGCCTCATTTCGAGTTAAAATGAAGTTTTTATGACCAAAACAAGTTTTCCTGAATTTTTATGTCGGCTGAAGAACGTGGGCTGGCGTAAAATAAGATTTTACGCAGGGAGGCTAGCGTAAAATCGAATTTTACGCAGGAAGGCTTGCATAAAATTTTACGCTGGATTGTATCCAGAATGTGAAATTTTACGCTGGGAACCCTGAAATTGCGTATTTTACGCTGGATTGTATCCAGAATGTGAAATTTTACGCTGGAAACCCTGAAATTGCGTATTTTACGTTGGATTATATCCAGAATGTAATATTTTACGCAGGAAACCCTGAAATTGTATATTTTATGCTGGATATCATCCAGAATATAATTTTTACGCAGGGAATCCTGAAATTGCGTATTTTACGCTGAATGGTACCTAGAATGTAAAATTTTATGCTGGAACCCTCCCCTTTTACATATTTTACGCAGAATTGAATTTTTGGCATAAAAAGTGCACAGAATGACTGTTTTTGCCAAATTAAGCTATTTTCTAGCCATAATTTCGAAAAACTTAAAACATGAAAGTTTTAGATCTTTGTCTTGCCTTTCCGAATATCTCTGGAGCACCTCATTTTAAGTTCGTATATGGAAGTTATGCCCCGTCTCCCTGAGTCACATGATTCCTCCACAACTCTTGCACCCTGTTTATATTTAGTTATTGCATACACACTTATACCAGGTTAAATATTAATTTTAAATAATGACATGACATAATAGTGACCCGTCGTGGCGCACTCTTGACAGTGTATTTGACATGATATATATTTCGAATGCTATTACGACGGCTAGCATGTCATGGCAGAATTGAATGGCCTGGACACCGTGGGTGAATGTGTTTGTACTAAATGAACCGGTAATGTTTGTATCATGTCTAAGGCAGGGATCCCTGAGTACCACGGTCAGGGATACCTACAGTAATTGACTAAGGCTAATAAACTAGAATAATTCAGTAGACATGAAGAGATTCCCAGCTACAGGCAATCCCGTTATCTGGGCGCATTACGTGGACTTGTAGCCTACCAATGAGTAGGGCACATTTCTATGCACACAGTCACGTATTGTATTCTCCATAAATGGACATCCGACCTGGATAATCGGATGGTCTGCAGGGCTTGTGGCTGTTGGGATAATCTCATTGCATCTTGCTAGTAACTAGGCCTGTGATAACCCTAGTTAGTTAAAAGTATCAAGTCGTACTCTTGATTGACCGTGATTGATTGGATGGAGTTTATCCCAGCTTAGTCTTGTTCCGATCATGTATAAGATTGTGACATGACATGATTAATTGTGCTTGTCTTAACAATAACGATCAGGGGTCCAGTTCTGTTCAGGCGAAGGGTTACAACCCCGGTCCTTGTTTGGTTTAAGGGTTGTAACCTGGCTCCCGGAGCAGTTCTGTGTCTTCTCTTCGTTTATTGTCTTATTGTACCCCAGATCAAGCTCGTCATGTTTTACCTTACTTCAACCGCATGATTAATTATTTATACTGGCCTTAACAATAAAGATCAGTGGTCCAGTTCTGTTCAGGCGAAGGGTTACAACCCCGATCCTTGTTTGGTTTAAGGGTTGTAACCTGGCTCCCGGAGCAGTTTTGTATCTTCTCTTCGTTTATTGTCTTCACTGTACCAATAGTATTTGAGATGGGTTTCTATTCAGGTGAAGGGCTGCAACCTCGGTCCTTGTTTGGTTTAAGGGTTGTGACCTGGCTACTTGAATGGTTTCCTCGTACTCAGTTTACTGTTGTTATCTCTTTTATTATCAGTTCTTTATTTATTATCTTTAATATTCTATTATGAAATGCTGGTTTTAGTTCCTAAGTGAAGCCTCCTTTGTGGCACTTGCTCTTTCTGGGGTCTGACCCAGCTAGTTTTGTATGGCCAGATATCGGAGCAGTCCCAAAGAATCTACCTAACCTCCAGCCAGATGGTGACCACCAGGTGTAACCCTGGCAACGAGTGGGTTTCTTTTTGTCCTCCCACTTTATTATAAAATTATTCTTTTGAGGCATTTAGCCGACGAGCACGTGTTAGCTCGATTGTACCTTTACTTGTTGTCTGCTTACGGGCTGTAACATGATTGACAGATCCTAGGGTTGATCATGTATGACTTAACTCTTGCTAGTCTTGACATTTTGTACGACTAGTTTCATGATCATCCAATATGTAATGTATGGGACGCCTTGCTATTATATATTTGATGCTCTGACATCTTGTAACTACTATTGCTCACTTGAGATTAAGACAATAGGCTTGTTCATGACCATAGAAGACTGTTGTCTTGTAGTTAAACCCTCATGTATCTAGACAGCCGTGACCGTATAGCGAGGTGGGTTGCACTTCAATATACGTAGCTGGCTATGTACGCTCCCGCTCTCCAGTATACTGGTTCTGGGGTGTTACATGGTTTTAGTGGTGGCCCATGCAGGTCTTGTGAATCAAGATATGTGAGGATTTAC
Organism: Iris pallida; assembly: GCA_029216955.1. Classification (NCBI taxonomy): domain Eukaryota; kingdom Viridiplantae; phylum Streptophyta; class Magnoliopsida; order Asparagales; family Iridaceae; genus Iris; species Iris pallida. The sequence continues at coordinate 2,574,890 of JANAVB010018197.1, forward strand.
CGAATAGATGTCTCAATCAGCACTCGCCCTTGATCTCTGCCCCTATCCTCTTGATCCCTGAAAATCTTGACCTGACCACATGTTTGTATCGTTGATCTGTCCTGGTCCTTCCTTATTGTTTCCTATGTCGTCTTCTTCAGCGGCATTATTCATGGACCTGCCGATCAGCAAGACGGAGCACCTCCCGTGGACCAGCCGCAACCTGGAGATCAAACCCAACATTCAGGAGTAGCCTTCAGAGTCGTGTCTACCGGAGGAGAACCACCAATTCAGCCCGTCCAGCCTGCAGAGCCTGATGATGGCACTTTGGTAGGTCTCATTAGGTCCCTATTAGCTTCCCAGGATCGTCGAGGAGATGCCTTGCACCAGGCGGTGGCAGACGCTTTGACCAGAGGAGGTCATCAGGGTAATAGCGCGGCCAACAGCTTCAAGCGCTTGAACCCTCCCTTCTTCGACGGCAGTGAAGATGCGATCGCTGCAGATGCATGGCTTCAGGACACAGAGGTGATTCTAAAAGCATCCAGGACTCCAGAGAACGAGAAGGTGGTCGTAGTGCTCCTGTAGTTACTAGATCTTGCCCGCAGCTGGTGGGCAGCGCAGGCCGATGGTTTAGTAGCCCCTATTTTATGGGTAGTATTAAGGGAGAGATTTCAGACCAAATATTTTAATGCTGTAGCTCGGTACGATCTACAGACGAGGTTCACCAATCTGAAGCAGATGGACAGGACGGTCGATGGATATGCGGCCGAGTTCTTCGGGCTTAGTCGGTTTGCTCCTACCTTGGTGGCGATCGAGTTCGATAGAGCCCAGCGGTTCCAGCAAGGGCTTCACCTCAAGATCTTGTTAGCAGTGGAGCAGTTTGAGCATCAGACTTTTGATGCAGTATTGAGGGCAGCTAGGAGGCATGAGTATACCTTCCAGAGGATCGTGGATAGGACCGGAGTGGAGATATCAGACAGGAAGTCATGACCGAAGCTCACAGTTCTCAGTATTCGATTCATCCCGGTGGCACGAAGATGTACCAAAATATCCGTCAGCACTTTTGGTGGAATGGCATGAAGAGGAAGATAGCTCGATTTGTCTCTCGGTATTTGGTTTGCAAACAGGTTAAAGCTGAACATCAGAGGCCAGCTGGACTACTTCAGCCCTTGCCAATTCCAGAATGGAAGTGGGAGCATATAACTATGGATTTTGTGACTGGATTGCCTAGATCCCCAGCTGGTAGAGATGCTATCTGGATGATAGTTGACAGGCTCACGAAGGTGGCTCACTTTCTCCTGTTCAGAGTTGGTCAGTCGACGGCTCAGCTAGCAGAGATGTATCTCCGACAGATTGTCAGATTGCACGGAGTACCAGTCAGTATCACCTCGGACAGAGATTTGAGATTTACGTCGCACTTTTGGCGTAGTCTGCAAGAGAGTTTGGGAACTCACCTCCAGTTCAGCTCAGCTTATCACCCGCAGACAGATGGTCAGTCGGAGCGCACGATCCAGACTCGCGAAAATATGTTGAGATTATGTACACTCGACTTTGGTGGTTCGTGGGAAGATCACCTACACCTGGTGGAGTTTTTGTACAACAACAGTTTCCAAGCTAGCATCCAGATGGTACCGTTCGAGGCACTGTATGGTAGGAAGTGCAGATCCCCACTAGCATGGGACGATGTTGGAGAAAGACAGATGCTTGGTCCCGAGTTGATCACTCAGACAGTTGAGGTGGTCAGGAGAGCTAGAGATCATCTTCGCGTTGCACAAGATCGTCAGCGCCATTGGGCCGATTCTCATCGGCGTCCCCTTGAATTTTCTGTCGGCGACCATGTATTCCTGAGGATCTCGCCTAACCGTGGCGTCATTCGTTTCGGCGTACGAGAAAAGCTTAGTCCTAGGTATTAGGGCCGTTCGATATTCTGGAGCGAGTAGGAGATGTGTCATATCGTCTCGCTCTTCCGCCGTCTCTGAGTGAGGTGCATGACGTGTTCCATGTATCCCAACTGCGACGGTATATCCCGAACCCGAGCCACATCCTAGATCATTCAGAATTGGTTGTGGGTACCAACCTTTCGTATGAGGAGAGGCCCGTATCCATATTGGACCGGAGAGAGAAGATACTAAAGAACAAGACTATCAAGTAAGTCCGAGTTGCTTGGGGTCATCACTCTTTGGGTGAGTCAACGTGGGAGCATGAGGATGATATCCGATCGCGATATCCCAACTTGTTTGACTCGTAAGGTATAATGTCTTTCTTATGTCTTACGCTCTAGATTCCTTGCTTGAAATGAATGATTGCATGGTAGATTGCTTGAATATAGCTTATCATTGCCTCTCTAGCCTCTTAATTAAAATTTCGAGGACGGAATTCTTTTAAGGTGGGTAGAGTTGTGATGACCATAGTTCGTAATTACGTATTTTGGAATACGTGCACGTATCTGACTCGTATTGCCTGTCTCCTGGCTTGGTTCGGCTTGTTTGGGTTGGCTTGGTTCGGCTTGGGTTGCTATTGGTTCATCATGAACCAAGTGGAGAACTCCTACATACCACCCCCATCACCATTTATTAAACCCAACCACCTTTCTCTCTCTTCATTCAATCTTTTTCATTACTGCTCTTCTTCTTCTTCTTCTTCACCCAACCCCACCGTAGGCAAGTGCAACTTGCTTCTTGAGGTATCTTAATTTTTATTGTTCCATTCTCTTCTTTACATGATTATAAGCCTCTTTAGAACTTGGAGTTTTTAATTTTGATGGATAGATTCTTCTAGATCTATTTTATAACTTTTAGTTCATGGAGTTTTCTTGATTTTGATCTATTAAAACTTGTTATTTTTGAAAACTAATAGTTCCATGAGCAAGAGCACGAAATTTCGTGTGAATTTGGTTTTCGATTCGCCTTATTTCGAGTTAAAATGAAGTTTTTATGACCAAAATAAGTTTTCCTGAATTTTCATGTCGGCTGAAGAACGTGGGCTGGCGTAAAATAAGATTTTACGCAGGGAGGCTAGCGTAAAATAGAATTTTACGCAGAAAGGCTTGCGTAAAATAAAATTTTACGCTGGATTGTATCCAGAATGTGAAATTTTACGCTGGGAACCCTGAAATTGCGTATTTTACGCTGGATTGTATCCAGAATGTGAAATTTTACGCTAGGAACCCTGAAATTGCGTATTTTATGCTGGATTATATCCAGAATGTGAAATTTTACGCTGAAACCCTGAAATTGCGTATTTTACGCTGGATTGTATCCAGAATGTAATATTTTACGCAGGGAACCCTGAAATTGCGTATTTTATGTTGAATGGTACCCAGAATGTAAAATTTTACGCTGGAACCCTCCCCTTTTACATATTTTACGCAGAATTGAATTTTTGGCATAAAAAGTGCACAGAATGACTGTTTTTGCCAAATTAAGCTATTTTCTAGCCATAATTTCGAAAAACTTAAAACATGAAAGTTTTAGATCTTTGTCTTGCCTTTTCGAATATCTCTGGAGCACCTCGTTTTAAGTTCGTATGTAGAAGTTATGCCCCGTCTCCCTGAGTCACATGATTCCTCCACAACTCTTGCACCCTGTTTATATTTAGTTATTGCATACACGCTTATACCATGTTAAATATTAATTTTAAATAATGACATGACATGATAGTGACCCGTCGTGGCGCACTCTTGACAGTGTATTTGACATGATATATATCTCGAATGCTGTTGCGACGGCTAGTATGTCATGGCAGAATTGAATGGCCTGGACACCGTGGGTGAATGTGTTTGTACTAAATGAACTGGTAATGTTTGCATCATGTCTAAGGCAGGGATCCCTGAGTACCACGGTCAGGGATACCTACAGTAATTGACTAAGGCTAATAAACTAGAATAATTCAGTAGACATGAAGAGATTCCCAGCTACAGGCAATCCCGTTATCTGGGCATATTAAGTGGACTTGTAGCCTACCGATGAGTAGGGCACATTTCTATGCACACAGTCACGTGTTGCATTCTCCATAAACGGACATCCGACCTGGATAACCGGATGGTCTGCAGGGCTTGTGGCTGTTGGGATAATCTCATTGCATCTTGCTAGTAACTAGGCCTGTGATAACCCTAGTTAGTTAAAAGTATCAAGCCGTACTCTTGATTGGCCGTGATTGATTGGATGGAGTTTATCCCAGCTTAGTCTTGTTCCGATCCTGTATAAGATTGTGACATGACATGATTAATTGTGCTTGTCTTAATAATAACGATCAGGGGTCCAGTTCTGTTCAGGCGAAGGGTTACAACCCCGGTACTTGTTTGGTTTAAGGGTTGTAACCTGGCTCCCGGAGCAGTTCTGTGTCCTCTCTTCGTTTATTGTCTTATTGTACCCCAGATCAAGCTTGTCATGTTTTACCTTACTTCAACAGCATGATTAATTATTTATACTGGCCTTAACAATAAAGATCAGTGGTCCAGTTCTGTTCAGACGAAGGGTTACAACCCCGGTCCTTGTTTAGTTTAAGGGTTGTAACCTGGCTCCTGGAGCAGTTCTGTGTCTTCTCTTCGTTTATTGTCTTCACTGTACCAATATTATTTGAGACGGGTTTCTATTCAGGTGAAGGGCTGCAACTCCGATCCTTGTTTGGTTTAAGGGTTGTGACCTGGCTACTTGAATGGTTTCCTCGTACTCAGTTTACTGTTGTTATCTCTTTTATTATCAGTTATTTATTTATTATCTTTAATATTCTATTATGAAATGCTGGTTTTAGTTCCTAAGTGAAGCCTCCTTTGTGGCACTTGCTCTTTCTGGGGTCTGACCCAGCTGGTTTTGTATGGCCAGATATCGGATCAGTCCCAGAGGATCTACCTAACCTCCAGCCAGATGGTGACCACCAGACGTAACCCTGGCAACGAGTAGCTTTCTTTTTGTCCTCCCGCTTTATTGTAAAATTATTCTTTTGAGGCGTTTAGCCGACGAGCACGTGTTAGCTCGATTGCACCTTTACTTATTGTCTGCTTACGGGCTGTAACATGATTGACAGATCCTAGGGTTGATCATGTATGACTTAACTCTTGCTAGTCTTGACATTTTGTACGACTAGCTTCATGATCATCCAATATGTAATGTATGGGATGCCTTGCTATTATATATTTGATGCTCTGACATCTTGTAACTACTATTGCTCGCTTGATATTGAGACAATAGGCTTGTTCATGACCATAGAAGACTGTTGGCTTGTAGTTAAACCTTCATATATCTAGACAGCCGTGACCGTATAGCGAGGTGGGTTGCACTTCAATATACGTAGCTGGCTATGTACGCTCCCGCTCTCCAATATACTGGTTCTGGGGCATTACAGCTGGCAGCGCAATCGGCCAGCCCGTCTGATGCGCAATTCATATTGGCATAATCCATGCCTGTGCAGTCCATGCCTGTGCAATCCAAAGCCAGTACAATTCAGGTTGTGCGCCCTATCAACACACTGACAACATACATGTGGCATTCATGCCATCAATTGCTCTTTACGTGGCAACCGTCTATGCATGATCATGCGTATTTCAATCAAATGATGCCATGTGTCCAAGACAGTTGGTCCATGATCAGACAACTGCCAGCGCAGTCTACTGTTGCACAATCCAATTCATGCGCAATCCATCATGCGCAGTTTAGAATAACTAAAAGTTAGTTATTTCCAGAACTCTATAAATAGAGTTTCAAGTCTCCATTCAAAGGGATCACAGATCAGAAATCAGAGATCAGATAGAGAGATCAGACATAAAAGTTCAGAGAGTTCAGGAGTTCTTGTCCAAGTGCTGCTGCATTCTTCCGAGGCTTTTGCCTTCAATTCTCTGAGGCTTTTGCCTTCAAGTCAACTTCAGAGGCTACCGTCTTCAAAGTTCACATCGTCCAAGGGATAAAACAATCGTCTTCTAGATTGGATTCCTACAGTTGTACTTTCCCAGAATTCTTGTAATCTTTATAAAGTTTGTATCAATAAAGTTCAATACTTTTGTTTTTGCAAACAAGGATCAAAGAAGATTTTGTTTTGTGTGTGGTAGAACCAATCATACGGCCATCAACTGCTTCCAAAGGAAGAAAGACCCTATCCAGACCTCCTTCAAAGGAAAAAAGCAAGCCAGAGGCTAACATGATTCTGAATGGATCCTCCAGTTCCTTCAGATCTGTAAGCTATCAACCTGTAGTAACCTTTCTTTCCATTCTGATGATTGGTGGTTGGATTCTGGAGCTAATGTTAACGTTTTATTTGATCGCTCATGTTTTTCAACCTATCAGAAATCATGTGGAGGTGGCGTGACTCTAGGAGATGGTTCAACGACACAAATCGCAGGAAGAGGAAGAATAGATCTGAAGATGACATCATGGAAAATTCTACCTCTCCATGATGTGCTTCATGTGCCGTCAGTCAGAAGGAACCTAGTTAGTGGATCTCTTCTAGTAGCCTCGGGATTCAAAATTGTAATGGAGGCAAATAAAGTAGTTTTATCTATGAATGATCTTTTTATGGGGAAAGGATTTGTAAAAGATGGACTCTTTATTTTAAGTACTATGAATAAAAGTTCAAATCCTTCTTTTGTTACAAATGTTGAATCATCAAATATTTGGCATGGTAGATTAGGTCATGTGAACTTAGGATCTTTTAAAAGGATGATGAACTTAGATCTTATCCCTAAGACTCCTATAGACGATGAACACAAATGTGAGATCTGTGTTCAAGCTAAACACACTGGATTACCTTTCAAATCTGTCCATAGGGATTCTAAACTCCTAGAACTTATCCATAGTGATGTTTGTAATTCCAATAGAGTTTTAACCCGAGGCGGTAGAAAATACTTTGTTACGTTTATAGATGATCATTCAAAGTATTGTTACACCTACCTACTTAAGACCAAAGATGAAGTTCTAGACATATTCAAGATCTATAAGTCTGAAGCTGAGAACCAGTTGGATAGAAAGATTAAGATTCTTAGATCTGATCATGGTGGAGAATATACCTCAAATGAAATGACTAACTTCTGTGAAGAGCATTGAATTATTCATGAGGTTACTTCTCCTTATTCACCACAGTCCAACGGAGTTGCTGAAAGAAAGAATCACACTCTGTTAGACATGGTCAATGCCATGCTTCTTAGCTCAGGTGTCCCTGATAATTTATGGGGAGAAGCCCTTTTATCATCCTGTTATATACTTAATAGGATACCCAGTAAGACTAATGATAAGAGCCCATATGAGTTATGGAAAGGTCGAACCGCTATGGTAAACTATCTTAATGTTTGGGTATGTTTAGCTAAGGTAGAAATTCATGAACCAAAAAAGAGAAAAATAGAACCTAAGACTGTAGATGTTATGTTCATAGGATATGCATTAGATAGCAATGCCAATATATTTCTTATAACTCATTCTAAAGTAAATAAAATCTCTAATAACACAATCATAAAAGCTAGAGATACAGTTTACTTTGAGAATATCTTTTCCTTCAAGGATAGAAACCCTTCATCTTCCTCTAACCTTTCTCTTACTCCATCTACTAGTTCTCATGATCAAATATCTAGTTCTCAACCTGAACAAGTCATAGAACATAGAAGGAGTAAAAGATAAGGGATTGAAAAAAACTTAGGAGAATGATTCTTCACATTTTTGATAGAGGGTGATCCCTCAACTTATGAAGAAGCCATATCTTCTCCTGATGCCCCTTTCTGGAAAGAATCTATTAACAATGAGTATAACTCCATTATGGAGAACAATACTTGATTTTTAGTAGACCTTTCTTTAGGTAGCAAACCCATAGGTTGTAAGTGGATCTTTAAAAAGAAACTTAGAGCCGATGGTACCATAGAGAAATACAATGCTAGGCTAGTAGCCAAAGGTTTTATCCAAAAAAAGAGATTAGATTACTTTGATACCTACTCTCTTGTAGCTATAATCACCTCTATTAGAACCCTTCTAGCCCTAGCTTCCATTCATGACTTGCTGATCCATCAAATGGACGTAAAGACATTGTTTCTGAATGGAGATTTAGAGGAAGAAATATATATGGAGCAACCTGAAAGTTTTATTGCTAAAGGCCAAGAAAACAAGGTTTGTAGATTAGTAAAATCTCTTTATGGCCTAAAGCAAGCTCCTAAGCAATGGCACAACAAATTTGACAAAGTCATTATAGAATTTGGTTTTGTGCCAAATGAATATGAAAAATGTTTGTATTCTAAAAATACAAATGGAAGTTGTGTTATCTTATGCTTGTATGTTAATGATATCCTTATTCTAGGATCTTCACTGGAACTGATAAATAACACTAAGAATTATTTATCTAACCAGTTTGATATGAAAGACCTAGGTGAGGCAAATCTGATCCTAGGAATGCAAGTGTCCAAAAGGAAAGAGGGCTATACTGTATCTTTAGCACATTCAATTGAGAAAATACTAAGAAAGTTTGAGTACTTTGACAAAAAATATGCCCTTACTCCATATGACAGTAATGTTGTTTTCAAGAATAATGAAAGATCACCTATAGAACAACATAGATGTTCACAAATGATAGGGTCCCTTATGTACATAACTAATAGGACCTGTAAAACCCCTAAATTTCTACTATTTTTTTATTATTTAGTTTGGTACTGTTTTAAAATTTTGTATTGTACGTCGCATAGTCGTATTGTACGTCGCGCACGAAATTTTATTTTTCGTAGTTGCTCGTCAAGTGCGAATATGTGCGAGCGTACATATTTTAGAAAAATATTTTTTCTAGTTATTATACACTTTCAAAATATTATATAATTATTATTCTTGCTATAAAAAGCCTTTTTGTTTTTGTAGCAGTTATTAATTATAAATAATATTTTATTGTATACTAGGAAAAACATAATCATGTATGCATTATTCGTGCATACATATATTTCATAATTATTTATTAGTCTATTTTAAATAAAAATGTAATTTTTAAGATTTATTAATATTAATAATTTATTATTCAAAAAAATATTTAAAAATATTTATTATTTTCGAAATTATTATTATTGGTATTTTGGAAAATATATTTCAAAATTATTGTGGCAATTTAAATCTTGATTTGAATTTATGGATTTATTTAAATAGTGAAACATTTGAAATTTGATTTATCCCATTGATTTTAAACCAAGAATTTAATTAGATTTAAATTGGATTTGGATTTGGAATTTGATTTGATTGATTTTAAATTAAATTATGAATTATCTATTTTGGGTTTAAACTAATCCTAATCCCTATCTTAATGGGAATTCCCACATCCTATAAATAGGCATGTACTCCTCCATTATTTTTTTTCTCTCCACAAATTCCTCCATAAAATTTTTACACAAATGTTCGTGCATCGTGTCTGTGCCCATCCATCTTATTCCATATTTACAATTATATTATCTTTCCCGTGTCGGACACACCCCGACACCAACAAAACCCTATCCCTCTAACCCGTTCACCTTCACCCGCTGCCGACACGCCCTGCCTCCTTCACGCTCACCCCCTTCTTTCCGATCCGAATCTCCGACCTCCGGCCATAGCCACCACCAGGCCACCCCGCCACAATATTCCGACCAAGCCCCGCCTACCAGCCTCCGACCATCCCTCATCATCACCACCCGACCATCCCTCATCATCACCACCCGAACCCAACAGCCTCGCCACCTTCCCCGGCCGTCCCGACACCATCCGAGCCGCGGCAACAACGCCGCCATAGCCAACGACCTCCACCGGCACCATCATCCACACACCGAAAACCCAACCCATGGATGATCACCGCGACACAGCCCCAGGACCACCGCCGTCAAGAACCTTAAACCCCTCCTCCCAAAATATCACACAACCACCATCACCAAAAACCAAAGCAACCAGGAGACTCACCTGAACCACCACCTCCGCGTGCGTCCGCCCCTCTTCGCCTGGGCCTCGCGTGCTCGAGATGCCGCATCCGCGACGTGCTCCGCCCATCTCGTCGGCCTCCACAGGGAAACCCCCTCGTTCCCGTCCTTTTCCCTCTCCCCGGTTCCCCCAGCCTCGACGCCGGCGTTTGCGCCGAGCGCCGCCCCCGCGTAGCCGCGATCGCTCGCCTCCCGAGAACTCCTGAGCCACTCGCTCCCTCTCTTCTTCATCCACCGCTCTCTCTCTCTCTCTCTCTCTCTCTCTCTCTCTCTCTCTCTCTCTCTTCAGCTCTCCCTCGACAAATTTTGGTTTCCACCACTCTTCTCCCCTTAAGTAGAATAGGAACATCGGTAGTGCTGTCCCTTTGTTTTGTTATGGTTCTTTCTTTATTCTATTTTATTTTACTTGTTTTTTTTTCTTATTTGTCTTATTGTTTGTGTTATTGTATAAGTATGTGTTCATTATAGCTATGATTAGTACTGCTGTACGTTTGCTTTGGTTATGGTTATTTTCTTTACTTTATTTTTAATTGTTTTCCTTATTTGCTTTTTATTCATGTTATTATTTTGAAATATCTAGTTATATCATTATGTGTACATTATAATAATAAGTAGCATACTTATTATTAATTTATGGTTGTTGTTAAATTTATTTGTATTATTAATTTAGGGATTTGATGAAAATATTATTCCAGCTATTTTCAAAAGGTAGCTTTAACCCAAAATTTTACTTTGACAATTTAAACTTTTCTAGAAATTACATTTTTTTCCAAAAACTATTTTATCTACAAAAATTTTCTAGCATTTTTAAATTATTTATTTTGATTGATAAAATATAGGTTTTAGCCTAAAAGAAATATATATATATATATATATATATATATATATATATATATATATATATATATATATATATATATTTTATATATATATATATATTTTATATATATATATATATATATATATATATATATATATATATTGACAAAACCTAAAATTTTTGTCCTAAAAAGATTCATGAATTTCAAAGTTTTAAATAAATTGTTTTTTTACTAAACAAAACTCTATTTTAGTATTATAAATAGTTTCTAAAATCATATCTACCTTATTTTATCCGATTTCTTTTATTATCCTCATATCCGTAACTAGGTCCATTATTCCTATTCCATGCCAATACCATACCTCTCCCTTATCGATCCTAGCTAATTTGACCCTTCTGGACCCAATGGAACTGTCCGTGCCACCATCAGAGGTCACCTTGCATAGTTGTTGCACCGAAGTCATAACTCCATGCTAGTTTGACCATTGCAACACACCAGGCGTACTACCAGGCAAGACACCTTGTCATTAGCTGTTTATTTATTCTAGCTCATATTTCATGCATGTTTATTATTTTCTTTATGCAAAATAAACTGTGATACATGGCATAACCTGTTAGAATTTACTGTTCAGTTCTTGCTATGTATTATTTTCTTACACAATAAACCTAGATTTAAGGGACCACCTTGTGTGTTGCATTCATTGGCCTTGACACGTTGTACCATATTGTTGTGAGTCGTATATAGGACTCGGACATGCGTCATTGGCTGGCCACCAGTACGCATAAGCCGTGCTTTAGGAAATAACTGCTAATAAAATTGCATGCTAGAAGCCTTAGCAGTTATAAGTTAGCATTGGGCGGGAAGAACATGATTGGAAGTTGACTACCACCCTATCTATCATAGACTCACTCGCTACTGAGGAACGATAGTTAGACTATATGCTATAGACTCGCTCGATACTGAGGAATAGTATATGGTGTTGTGACTCGCTACTGAGGTACTGCATTGGTATTTTCTTGACTTGACCGGGTAGTCATGCGACCATGAACTGTTCTTAAAACTGCATTCACCTAGAGTTGGTTAGGCGCCCTTATCCGTTAGGTATAAGTACCTTTGGTTTGGGTACTTGTATCTGACCGTGGCTTGGAACAATAACTTGTCGCAGATTAGTTCGTCACATCTTGTCATTGTTTGGTTGTAGGTGTGACTTACTACTTCGATGAGAATGTATTGAACCTTGTTGGGGTCCGGATACCATATTGGATTAATAGCATGGAAAGATACGTCAGCGTGAATTAGTTTACCATCTCCTGTCCTTGTTTGGTTGGGGGGATGGTACGCTCGTTCAATAGGTGCGTATTGGACCATATTATAATTCAATTGACTTATTTATTTGAGCAATATTTATTTAGTTTATATGGCATGATATTATGTGTCTTGTTACGTCCCTCTGAGGACCTGGTTATCTCTCCAGGTGTGTGCTATTATTTTTCGCAGGTGTTCTAGCTCTAGCCGTTGTCATCGCTATTTCTTCGAGAATGATTGCACTTGGATCGTCTTCGCTTCGCTCGCCAAATTTATTCTTTTGTACATCATGTATTTTTCCTTTACTTGTTGGTAGTGGATTTGTCTCCGCCCAACATATTGTATCAAGACAAATCATTATCTTTATATGATATCTTTTATTCCTTTATTTTGTGTGGATGAGACTAGTTATGGTTCTACTGTATTTTACAGCTTATGTATTCGTACGAGGTTTCCATATATTGGAGTGTACTTCGTATGAATACAGCTGGCATGTCTACGTTCCTAGTCCTACGTATTTTGGGACTGGGGCGTTACAGGACCAGACCTGATATTGCTTTTGCAATTGAGAGACTAAGTAGATATACTAGTAACACAAATAAGTCATATTGGACTGCATTAGATAGATTATTTAGGTATCTTAAGGGTACTCTAGATTATAAACTTCATTATACTAGACATCCTGATATCATAGAAGGTTACTCCGATGCAAATTGGATAACTGATTCACATGATGTGAAATCCACAACTGGATATATTTTTATCCTAGCAGGAGCTGCAATCTCCTGGGGATCATGTAAACAAACTATTATAACCAGAAGTACAATGGATTCTGAAATGATAGCTTTGGACACTACATATACAAAAGCTGAATGGCTTAGAAATCTTATTATGCATATACTTGTTTATGTTCATCCAGTTCTTGCAATTTTTATAAATTATGATAATAGATCTGTTATATAACTATTAAAGCATGATTCTGTGAATGCTAAGATGAACAGGCACCTGCAGTTACGTTTCAAGTCAATAAAGAGCCTATTGGACAATACAGACCACTTGATGAAGGATCTGTCTAGGATATTGATCCTAGAATCATCGAAGGGGATGGGATTAAGCCCATAGTATAGTCACCAGCAGTGGCAACCCAACCGAGTCTGACTGGAGATCCCAAGAAGCTGGTTCAATGGGTAGAAACAGGCTGGACTAGGTGACTATTATGGAACACTGACCCTGAGATTAAATTATCTTTAAAATAAAGCCCAAGCGGCTGTACATGTGTACATTAATATCCCATCCCTATGGTGATAGTGTTCCTTGTGTGATATGGATAGGATGAGTTTAAACTCTTAATAAGTCCAAGCATGATATGCAGGGTTGATTCCTATCACCAACCATTGAGGACTTACCTATATGAGATGTCGTGAGGGTCGCGACTATAGGACAGGACGATCCTAGACAATTTTCATGAATGTCTAAAAGTGCGCATGGCCAACCAAACGTGCCACCCTATAGACCAAAGTACCTCTAGTGTACTATGTGTGTTATTTTTTGAGTCTGGTTAAAGAAGACTGATTCAAGGCGTAGTCCATCAAGCTATTCTTCAGACAAAGACAATAGTCACTACGTGAGATTCAAGGCTGTAGTCCATCTCATTTATGCATAGTATACAACTGCCCAGAAATTCTCTTACTTGTCTTTTAACTTTTCTTCTTTCTATTACCTTAAAACTTGACCCTTTTTGGGGGGGGATTGTTGGCTGTGTGCACATTTGTGCACAAGCCACAAGCATAGAGCAAAAGCTCAAGTTTAGTCCCACATCGGTTGTGGGATCCTCTTTGGATATGTACTTATTACATTACTCCACTTTGCTTCCTTGAAGACTTGTGTGGGAGCCCCATTGGCTACACGCACGTGCCGCAGCCACCGCCCGGCCCGGCTCGGCTCTGTTTAGTTCGCCACATAACGGGTGCAGACACGTGTCCACATCTGCGGGCGCCGAATGCCGATTTGATTTTCTCTTCGGGTTCGGGCTGAGACCCTAAAAACTTTTTGCTCCTTCATAAAATTTTGACCGTTACAAACTCTTTAATTCTGTAACGTTCATTATTCAAATTCCGTCCAGGTTCAATAAACCATGTGCTGCAAAACGTTTTGTAACATTTGTTTTAATTGGCTTATTAATCTGTCATTATTCTCCTACGTTGGAAAATGCCTATATATATCATGTCCTATTCCTTCATTCTCACTACCAAAATAAGCCATATCAGCGACGAAATTAGCGACGCCAACTTAAAATGTCGCTAATATTTCCGGAATTAGCGACGCCAAAAATAAGCGTCACAATACGTCACTGATAGCGACAAACAGCGACATATTGCGACTACCTTTAGTGTAATAAAAACCAATGTCGTTGATTTGTCGGAAAATGTCGCCAGTTTTATTGGTTCAGCGACGTTTAGCGTCGCATAGCTTATAGTGTCGCCGAATATTAAAGAAAAGTCGACGCTTTGCGACGTATTTATAGACGTCGCTAACTTGCTGCTAATAGGGTTTCCTCAATTTTTTGTTCCCGCCCCTCTTCCCCCGACCTCGACGACAGCCCGACCCCCTCCCCTCCGGCGCCGCTCATCCTCCTCCTCCACCGCGAGCCCCTTCTCCTCCCTCCGACGAGCCCCTTCTCCTCCTCCTCCTCCACCGCGAGCCCCTTCTCCTCCTCCACCGCGAGATCCTCCTCCTCCACCACCGCGAGATCCTTCTCCTCCTCCTCCTCCTCCACCGCGAGCCCCTTCTCCTCCTCCACCGCGAGATCCTCCTCCTCCACCATCGAACTTGTCCTCCTCCTCCTCCTCCACCACCGCGAGGAGACTGAAGGTAAACCCTAACCCTAATTGAGGTCGTTTTCGTGTCCAAAATGGACACGGAGACACGTTATGACCATGTGTTCACTGATACATTGTGTTCATGAGGTTTTGGACACTTTGTGTCCATTTGTTGGACACGTGGCTACCCCCAAGCATACATATATATGTATTTCACCTCTGTTCACTTAATCCCCTACTTACCCTTGTGTATTTTCGTATTAATTTGGATTTGCATATTGGGTTTGGGTTTCGATATAGTGTTTGATACATTATTTCACCTTGCAACATTCCTACACTTAGAGACGTTTAGTACACAACTAATTATTTTATCCTAGTTCGCAAGTGTACTTTTGGGTAATCTAGGTATATTAGTTTACCAATATCCCCAATGGCCGAAGATTTTAAGTATATGAACCAATTAGTCAACATCTATTTGTTGAAGTATGGTACTCCATTCTTCGTAAGTTCTAGCTATATATGTCTCAAGATCCAATACTCAAAAATCCCAAGAAGAAGAAGAAGAAAAGAATAAAATGACATCGCTCAACACCCTATGACAACTCCATGAATAAAGTAGACGATCCTCCATACAAGTCTTCCTTCATCTATTGTCTTAAAGTGTGAGTTCTACAGTATGGTTCTATTTTTAGAATTGTGTCTTATTTTAGACAACAAGGGTTTCCTATTTTTACGGGTAACATGGCAACATGTGTAAGGGAACATATAGGTGTGTGTTTGTGTTTGAAAGGGAGTGTCACAAGAGTAAGGCGTGAGCATGTGTTAGTATTTTGAGCTGTGAGAGTGTTTGTTCTATTGAGGTTAGTACCAACTGGAAAGTTAGGTTAAAATAACCTGGAAACTATGGTGTGGTTATATACATCATGTATATGTATGTGTGTGTCTAGTGGGAGAAAGGGGGAGGGTTAACTAGTACCAGGTATTTGGAGAGGAGGGAGAGTTTAGACTATTATATATAGACTAATATCCTAAAAACTTGACTTATACAACTTAGAAATGGCTAGTTTGACCAAGTTGGACTAGTTTAGCTTAGAGTTGACTCGGTTGGACTATACATAATATATAGACTAATATCCTAAAACTTGACTTATACAACTCAGCCTATATGAAATATTGTAGACACGGGTGATATACCGTCGTGATAATCTCTGACCATCGCACGCACAAACACACGAAACAAAAGTTAGCAATGCGAAAAGAAGATGACCGATAATCTCTGACCATTTAACGTAAAATGTCATGTGTACATATACTGCGGAAAGTGTAGACCGTTCCAGCTTTGAGACCCTCATTTTCGTGCGTCATCAGTTCATGTCGGTCTTCACTTTCCCCAGTAACTTCCTTCAATTAACTCTATCCCTCGGTTGAGCTACTATTTCAAAGCTTTGACACTTGCATATCATTCACTATCTTGATGTATCTATCTTACAGAATTATGGAGCTGAATTACTATCTGCAGAATCGTACTTGGATGTACAACCGTCATCCTGATGACATGTGCGGTGTGCGGGATAAATTCATAGAGGGTGTACACCAGTTCCTGCAGTTTGCCAAGGCGTTCCCTCAGTACATGGACGGTACCAAAATTAAGTGTCCGTGTGTGAGATGTCGCAACTTGAAATATCATCCAGAAGTGGATGTCACGTATCATTTATACTCGAAGGGTTTCACGCTGAATTACTATTAGTGGAGCGAGCACGGAGAACTTGTGTCTTTAGCATCGGAGTACGAGCCTTATGTGGATGTCCACAACAACGCTCCTTACGACGATGGGTTGGTGAACATGGTTTTCGATGCGGCCGAGCCTAGTTTCGATCCGGATGATCATGATGCACCTGAGGAGGCACCGAACCCCGATGCTGCACAGTTCATGGAGTTGCTGGAGAATGTAAGCACTCCATTATATCCTGGTTGTGAGGATCATTCACCGTTGGAGATGGTTACAAGTTTGTTGAGTATCAAGTCCGATTTTAACATGTCGCAAGATTGCTACAACCGTCTTATGGAGTTGCTTATAAAAATATTGTCTGAGGGTGCGAAGTTGCCTAAAGACTTCTACCGGTCTAAGAGGATGGTTAGATCGCTCTGGATAGGATACGAAAAAATCGATGCCTGTCGCAACGGGTGCATGTTGTACTACAAAGACGACAAGGATGAAGACGCCTGCAGATTTTGTGGTGTCGATCGCTACAAGGCATGTGGTAGAGAAAAGTTTGTCGGTGCCAGGAAGCCTACCTCTTCGATGCACTACTTGCCGTTGACGTCGCGGTTGCAGCGGTTGTTTATGGTGAAGAAAACTGCAGAAAACATGAGTTGGCATAAGCGGGAACATACCGAAGGAGTGTTGGATCACCCATCTGATGGAGAAGCATGGAAGCACTTTGATCGAGAGTATCCAAATTTTGCTTATGATCCGCGTAATGTCAGATTGGGTCTCTGCTCCGACAGTTTTACCCCATTCGGACTTTCGGGATTCCAGTATTCGTGTTGGCCTGTGATCGTCACCCCGTACAATCTACCCCTTGGATGTGCATGAAGACTCCGTATATGTTTGTCACCGTTATTATCTCAGGTCCGAACAATCCGAAAAGGAACATCAATGTGTATTTACAGCCGTTGATTAATAAGTTGAATCAGCTGTAGGAAGTAGGTTCCAACACGTACGATGTATCTAGAAAACAAAATTTTCAGATGCGGGCAGCACTTATGTGGACCATCAACGACTTTCCGGCCTATGGAATGTTATCTGGATAGAAAACGCATGGTCGTCTTTCATGTCCGTATTGCATGGACAGCACTAAGGTTTTTCGTTTGAAACACGGAGGCAAACCGTGCTTCTTCGATTGTCATCGACAATTCCTGCCGAAGGATCATCCGTACCGGAGGAACAGGAATACTTTTCGTGCTGGCATTGTGGAGAAGGCTAATCTCCCGCCAAGGTGGCCCGGATACACGATATGGGAAGAGGTAAAAGATTTACCAAGAGCTATTGAGCAGCCTGCTACGGGCTACAAGTGTGACGGATTTGGTCGCACTCATAACTGGACGAAGAGGAGTATATTCTGGGATCTTCCATATTGGAGCACCAATCTGATTAGACATAACCTTGATGTCATGCATATCGAGAAGAATATGTTTGATAACATAATTAATACTGTAATGGACGTAAAGGGGAAGACGAAAGACAATCCAAAGGCTAGATTGGACTTGGAAGAAATATGTAGACGTCCTGCATTGCATTTGATAGAGGACGGGAATGGGAAGTTGAAGCAGCCTAAGGCAATTTTTTCACTAGAGAAGGAGGATAAAGTGAGGCTTTGTAGGTGGATTCAAGGTCTGAAATTTCCAGATGGGTATGTTTCGAACTTGAGAAGATGCGTCGACCTCAAGGAGAACAAACTGACAGGTATGAAGAGCCATGATTGTCACGTATTCATGGAGCGGTTAATTTCGATTGTATTTCGGAAATTCTTACCGCATGCAGTTTAGCATCCATTGACGGAGCTTAGCATATTCTTCAGGGAACTTTGTTATAAGAAATTGCTCGTTGATCGTCTAGAAAAGCAAGAGAAGGACATTGCGGTAATACTGTACAAGCTAGAGAGGGTATTCCCTCCTGGATTCTTCGACTCTATGGAGCATTTGCCGATTCATCTTTCCTACGAGGCACGTGTTGGTGGACCCGTCGAATATCGATGGATGTACCCGTTCGAGCGATATTTGAATCACCTAAAAAGAAAGGTGAAAAATAAGGCTCGGGGCAAGGGTTCTATTTGTGAAGCCTATATTCTCGAGGAGATTACAAATTTATGCTCCTCCTATTTCAAACCTCATGTTGCTACGAATAGAACGAGGGCTCCAAAAAACGACGACGGATATCAAGAATTTAATGATGGAATACTGAAAGTATTCAATGCGTCCGGAAAGCCTTCGGAGAAAATGAAGAAGAGATATTTAAATGACGAAGAGCTAAGGGCTGCTCAGTTGTATGTATTACTCAATTGTAACGAGGATGAAGTGGAGAAGCTAGAGGGGTAAGTAACTCAGGATGATGAGTTTACGACATCTCAATGTAATAGTATAAGCTAATATTATTGTACTAATCGGCGGTTGCTTCGTTGTTTTCCAGCACATATAATGATGAGTTGAGGCTGGTTAGACCCTACCCAACAGACGAAGCATTAGAATAAGAAATGAGACGTCATTTTCCTTCTTGGTTGAGCGAATATGTAAGTAGCTCGGTAATTACTGGCCTCTTCTAATGCAACTGCGCAATAAATAACTTATTATCGCTTCTTTGATATTCAGGTCGATCATCTAATTTTACCCGAGATTGAATTAATTAGAACTCTTACCAAGGGACCAATTACTTTTGTTATAATGTGGCCAAGTTACTGTGTCAATGGCTTTCGGTTCAAGTCGACAAATGCTCCATTCAGAGACAGCTTCCTGGATCTTGATTCCACGAAAAACAGTTGTTTGTGTATCAAGTCTTCGAACTACAAAGACGTCGATCCAGGAAATAATTTTTTTGGCATCTTGCGAGAGATTGTGGAGTTGTCATATAATAATGGCAGAGAACCTACAAAGATCGTGTTGTTCAAGTGTGAATGGTTCGATCCGATTGAAAATCAAGGTTGGAAAATTGACAAGCATGGTCTTGTGGATATAAACTACAAGCGTACATATCAAGACTACGAACCGTTTGTCCTAGCAACTCAGGCTCAGCTCGTGTACTTCACAGCTTATCCGAGACGGGGAGCAATGAAGTCTGACTGGTGGACAGTATGCAAGACTAAAGCCAGAGATACTTTTGATGTTGACGAAAAAGCTTACCAGGAGGACGAGCTACCTCTTGTAACCAATATTGTCGATGTGGACTCCACGGAAGTTACGCATTACACGACACATAATGTAGAAGATGTAAAATTATCCGAAGAGGAAGACGAAGACGACGAAAGTGAAGATGAAAGTGAAGATGAGGAGGAAGAGGAAGATGAGGTCGAGGAAGACGAACAAGATGATTATTCTGAAGATGATTGAGAGAGATATACTTATCTGAACTTAGATGTTTCTTCTAGAATATATTATCTGGACTTAGATGTTTATTGTAGAATGTATCATCATATGTTGTCTTAGTTATTATCTTGTCTTTGTTGTACTTTCATATTTCTAGTCTCTATTATTTGTTGTACTTTCATATTTCTAGTCTCTATTATTTGTTGTACTTTTATATTTCTAGTCTCTATTATTTCTTGTATTATCATATGCTGTTATCAGGTATGGCAGGTCGTCGCGGAGCGTTCCGAGGGGGACGACGAGGTCATCATCCTCTGGTACTTCCTACAGGCTCTGGATCCTCGTCGCCGATTACTCCTCCATATCGGACAGTAGGTGGGCCTGCTGGGACGACGTCACGTGGCATATCTTCTGGGACGAGTAGTTTCAGGCCTGTTGAGGGTGCTCGCCCGTCTAGCATTCCTGGTGCTGATACGACGATGGAGACGGATGAGCAGATGGCGGAGGCTGCGACGACGGCCGAGGTGGCGACGCCGACGGCCGACGAGCATCATGCAGATGATGCGTACGCACCTCTGGAGGAGAGGAGGACGGAGATCTGGGCCGACGGTACAAAGTAGGTATTTTGGTTTATAATTTTATTTTCTATTTTTATCATAATTTAACTTTTTTCATGAATATAATATGTTTGTATAGATATCGTTCCCCAGAGGTACAGAGTCGTCTAGGCCACATGCTGAGGCATAATTATGGTGGTGCTTGGATTAACTACTCTGATGCTCCGGACGAGAGGAAGGCCTTCTGGTTTGCGCGCTTCAAGGTTAAAATATATTTGCTTTTAACATGAATCATATAATTTTTGCATATTATATATAACTGATAAATATTTGGTTTATGCTCTTCTAGGATATGTTTTTCTATCCACCGCACCGGATCGAGCTTATCGAGGGGATGTTTCCTGCCGTCGCTGCCAAGCTGATCCACGACGCTATCAATGATCAGAAGGATCGTGATCGTGCCGGAAAGCCGATCCAAGGTTGGATCACCCCTGATCAGTGGAATACGATAAAGGCTCGATTCGACGAGCCAAGGTACAAGGAGAAGTCGGAGAAGGCCAAGGCGGCTAGGCAACATGCCTCGAAGTGGTGTGGTGGGTCGATTCCGATGACAGAACATTTTCGTCGTCTGGTATGTCTTCCTCTTTTAGAATTATTTTAATACAAAACCGATAAATTATTAGTAAGATAATATATTTAATTACAGGTAAGGAAGGTCGGTAACACCGACATGGTGACCGTCTTTCTGGCCACCGATCGTCGCGGCGGTGACCTTATTGACGAGAGGGCCGAGCAGACTTATGTAAGTATTAAAATACGTTATCTTAATTTAATACTTTGTATCAATTTTAATATAACTTAGTAAATATGATGCAAATAAATATTCATGTAGTTAGTAATAATAAGTACATTAATTAGAAATTAGAAATAATAAGTACATTAATTAGAAATTAGTAATAATAAGTACATTAATTAGAAATTAGAAGTTAGTAATAATAAGTACTTTCTAGGCCGAGTATCAGAGGCTGCGGGAACGGACGGCTGCTAGTGCACCTGATGCAGGAGAGGCTGGTACTTCATCGCAGCCCACTCAAGCTCCGTCTGCGGACGAGCTGTGGATAGCCGCCGCTGGTGGACTCCGTAGGGGTACGTACTACGGTACGGGATCCTATGGCACCCTAGTTGCGACCCAGTCCTCTAGGACATCTCCTGCTAGTGTGTATGGTCCACAGCCGTCCCAGGAGTCTGCCCGAGTCCACCACATGATGGAGTCTCTCCGTGATGACCTGCTACGACTGATCGAGGAGCAGTCTCATTATCCTACGGACGATCCTGCGCTGCTAGCACGATTGGATGCGCTCGACCGCGGCATTATGGACCTCAGGGAGACGACTGAGAGGACAGAGCGCACCGTTGGAGGGTTAGAGCGCACGGTGACGGAGCTGCAGACAGGACAGGTGACCATGGCCGAGAGGATGAGATTGGCGCAGGAGTCGATGGTCCAGAGCAGTGATAGAATGTTATCTATCATGGATTCATACCACCAGCGACTTACAGCGTTGGAGCGTGCTGGTCCTCCGGGTGCGCCTTCATCATCGTCGACTCCGCTGCCTCCACCGCCTTCTTCTTCGACCCCGACTCCACCGACGTCACTGCCTGCTCCATCGGTATCGATTTCACTTGAGGAGTATGAGTTGTTCTTATCCCTTCGTCGCGGCGGTGCCCCTCCTGCACCAAATTCTTAGTAGTCCTAGTTAGGACTGTTTGTTTATGTTTGTTTCATTCTTTATTTGTGACTTGGATATTTGTTGGTTGTGTAGATTTGGATGTTTGGATCCTATTCTATTTTTTGGTTGTGTGTAGACATTGGTTATTTGGTTGTAGACTTTGTTATTTGGTGTAGACTTGATCATTTGGATACTTGTTGTTGTGTGATTGTTGTAGACTTGGTTATTTGGATATTTGGTGTAGACTTGGTTATTTGGATATTTGGTGTTGTGTGATTGATGTAGACTTGGTTATAGGGACTGAAACCTGTGTACAGTGAGAAATGGACATTCTGAGAAATGGACATTCTGTGATTGTGTAACCTATATTGGTTATGGTTATTTTTTTGTAAACTGCAGGGAGAAATGGACATTCTGTATTTTTTTTATTTTTTTTGCAGATTTAGCAACGTTTATCGACGTCCACTGACGTAAGTTTGCGTCGGTAAACGTCGGTAAATCTGTAATATTTTCCAGGTTACCGACGTTTACCGACGTCGTTATACGTCGGAGGACGTCGGTAAACGTCGGTGCACGTCGGTAATCATCCCAGGAATTTCCAGAATTTTACCGACGTGTAGCGACTTTGAACACGTCACTAAACCACCGACGACACGACGGTAATCGTCGATAAAGTTACCGACGCGTAGCGACGTCAAACACGTCGCTAATACAACGACGACACGACGGTAGACGTCGGTAATATACCGACATATATATACGTCGGTACACGTCGGTACTTGCGACGTTTGGCGACGTTTTGCAGATCAGCGACTTACATTTTTGCGACCAGCCCAAAAAGTCGGTAATTTCGTCGCTAAATATTTTTAACGACGGAAATTGTCGTTTTAGCGACGTCTTTAGGCGTCGCTAAAACGACTTATTCTGGTAGTGTCTTTACATAGAAAATATTTTCTCTCTGAAATTCTCGTCTTCTCAAGATCACTGTGTAGGAACCCTAGAGGGGGGGTGAATAGGGTCAAGCTAACTAATCAAGCACTTAGCACAAGCTAATTGGCAATTTAAAAATATAAGTGCAAGAGAAGAAGCAAACACAATACCGACACCCGATATATCCTGGTATCCTCCTAAGAGGCAGTCCAGTCCTGGAACTCTCTCCGGCTTTAATCCACTATTTGAGCAAATAGTTACACACGAGTTTGGATCCGAAGAACTCGCCAACTTCTTACACAAGAGCTTTAATCCGAAGGGCTCTCCGACTTCAACCGAGAGTTTGGATACGAAGACTCCCCAACTTCAACCGAGAGTTTGGATACGAAGACTCTCCAACTTCAACCTTTCACAATAGGTTTTGATCTCCTTATATAATAGGATGAAGATCACACTTTTCAACTCAATAACTCTAACACAATTTGTAGATGGCAAATGAAGGCTTTGTAGAGTTGTATGTGGATAAGCTTTGGTGGTTTGGAAATTTTTAGGCTCAAAGCATCAACCTTGAATGAAGGAGTTCAAGGCTATTTATAACCAAAGCTTGAAAAGAAGCCAAAGGCAACTTTTCAGTCACGAACCGGCATACCGCCGGTATGATCCGGCATACCGCCGGTATACCGGTCTGGAATTGCAACGGCTAGAAATATAGCCGTTGGAATCATTAATGGCTGGAAATCCGACCGTTGGAATTTCAACGTTTCAGAAACGGTATACTGTCGGTATGGACCGGTATGCCGGCGGTATGCCGGTTTTTGTAAACAGAAACTTTCTGTGGACAAAAACCGGTATACCGTCGGTATACGCCGGTATACCGTCGGTATGCCATTTTCCACCAAAAATGATCCTGGGCTTATTTCTGCCCTAGCTTTCGATTTTGCCATCCATTTCTTGTGTTTACAATTATTCCTAAGACTCATTACAGACTCCAGATATACTTAGGCAGGTGCAGGCTTCTTCAGAGTCGTGAAATGATGATGGCATGGCTTGGCTTCTTCCTTTGATATGTGCTGGCTTTTTTCCTTGGCGGCAGCTGTACAAAGATATCCAGTTTGTGAAAACTGAATACCTTTCGGGGGCTTCGCCCCCGAACCCCCGACGAGGGGTGCTGCCCCCTCGACCCCCGTCCGCTGACCGGGCAGCGGAACCCCCGAGTGCGTGGCTCCAGAGATGTCGTCGGGTGGTTCAGAGAAATCTTGTGGGATCCGTCGTCTTTGGCCCACCATGATTTCTTCATTGCATATGTCCACATTGATCTTGCTTATTGCTTTTCTGCATGTACATGTTAGACGAACAAAGCAATACATAGTAGCAAGTATGATAAGTTTAATGCTCATTAGGACAATGATGAGTTTAAGTATAAGTGCTAAGGTGATAGCATAAAAGTTAGTGATATCATAATGATTAAACTTAATTGAATAACCACAAACAAAAACATAGTTTTAATTTTGGCAACCCGATTAAATTTAAGATAGAAAGCTCATATCACTAATATGTAAACCAATAGGCATATATCACCAAATGTATAAGTATAAGTAGAAATGCTATAGCGATAGTATAAAGATTAGTGATAATGAAATGCTAAACTTAACATATTAACCATATTCAAAAACATGATACAATCATTGGGCCAACACACTGCTATTCTTTGTTGTTGCTATGGGTAGAGCTCAGTCGGGGTCATTCTCTCGACGTCGTGTGCGACAACAAGATTCCGGTGGAGCGAAAATTTTACCACTAGGGGCGTTTGGATTCAGTCTGCACATAGACCCGAACTAACTCTTAGGGCAGTACTTCGTGCGCGACTTCTCCGGAGGCCGGTAACTTTTAATTTATTTTATTTTGTTGCAAATTTTAATCCGAAGAATTTGAAGAAAAATCTAACATGTACCACCGAGCGTGCACGATCTTGTCATTGGCTCGCCTTTCGACGGATTGAAGCGGTACGATAGCTCGACCGATAATCTCGTCCTTGTCCGCGGCCGTGCGGTCTTCCACGGAGACTACGAGGTGATCCTCGAACGGCTCGGCAGCCACGAACACGAATTCTTCGTTCCATGCTCAACTAGCGATGCCGAGGAATGGTGGTGGAATGAATGCCTAGACTCGGACACGTTCTCCTGACGTGGTCTGAGAATTTGAGCCTGAGCTGGATCAACCCGGACAGCAGGAGCATCCGCAGCTGGAAGAGGGTTTGAAGCTCCGACCGATGCGTCATCGGTGGGGAAAACTTTGAGCCCGAGCTCCTCTTTGACACGAGAAAAAAATCCATGCTTCTCCAGAGGATAGTGCAAGACCACGGCGTCGGCGAAAGGAACGAACGAGGTTCCTGCGATCTCGACTTTCCCGAGAAAGGACTTCGACTGTGTGCTTCTGTTGATGTTGAAGACATGGACTTCGAGAACAAGACCGGGAAGGGAAGAAGGTTCGGAGACATTGAATTAGAACTGTTCGTTCCAAACTGGATTGAGGTCTCTCTCCTTTGTAGTGGTACGGAATTTCTGGCCATCAAAATGGAGCTCGACGCAGGCACTGGCAGAACCCTGCCCATCCTTGGGCTTGAGGCCATGGGCAGCTACGACTTCAACGCCCAACTTATAATTGTTCATCATTGCCATGCACACCTAGAAAACAAGGATACTCCAAAGATAAGATGTCATGTTGTATGCGTGTCAGATATACCACGGACACTCCAAAAAAAGATACCAAAATAGATGTCGTGTTCATGTCACCGTGTCCTTACTGTGATGAGTCATATTCGTGTCCATGTGACATCGTATGTCCACAGTCCCCCTCGTGTGCCCATTAAGCAAACCAAATTCCAAATCATACAACAGGTATCATGCAGTCTGCACATTTCTAAGGATGGCAAACATTTACAACATCTAGGAAACACGAACAAAAAGTCATGTCGGATGCATGTGCATCGGACATACCACATGTCTGCACTAGGATATACCACAGACACTCCAGAAAATACTATGATACACTTAAATAAGTGTCGTGTCCTACACATGTCCGCGCATCATAGGCCAACATTACTAAAAGTTGGCAATAAGCCCAACATGGTTCTTAACGGCAAATCATCTAAGCTTTCTCCTATTAAAATTAGTGTTCGCTAACAAGAAAGTTCCATAAACAAAACAAAGTTTTTCATTTGTGACTAACTGCAACCTGATGTCAACTATAATACCTAGGTACGGTAGCTACGAACATGTTAAAACCATCACAACCAATTAGCAGCTTGTGCCACAAAACATATACAACCAATTAGCATGTAGGTTGACCTCCCTTTTCTTAAACAACGATGCTATATGGACCGCGGTTTCTGACCGCGGTCCTGGTCCGCAGCCACGCGTCGGCCCTCCATTGGAGGGGAGTTCCGAATTTTCTGGACGTGGGCCCGGTGTAGTGCAGGGGGGGCGAATGGGGGGTGGACACGTCGGCGCGGGCACAGTCGCGGTCCACCTTCCGGCGGGCCATTTAGCATTTTTGTTTCTTAAAACTGTAGAATGGGGAGTTCACACCTTACGACGACAAATAACAAAAACAAATATCGAATAAAAGATTGAGATTTGTTAATATCTTGTTGGTATTATATAAAATAACGAATAAAATAACAAGCGTAAATAACGAATAATTTGCATGTAGGCCAATTTTGTGTTATTATATAAAAGATTGATATTTGTTAGATGATGAAGTCACAACGTATATGTTTGTGTGATCTGTCTTGATTTTCTGTAGAGGGATCGTGTTTGTGAATTTGTGGGATTTTGAAGTCGATATTCAATATGTCCGTTCCACACGCCTCTTAATCTCTAAATATATAAAATATAGTTGGGTACTTTGATTTATAAGTTTGAAGAACTGTGGTGAAAAAAAATTACACTTTTAGTTCTAGTCATAAAGAAGATGTGTAACTTTTTCTTTTATCTTCATATATGAAAGTGAATATCCCAGATGTACATATATCTCATATAAGTTATATTTCCTAAAATTATGGTACTGATCGAGTAGGTATTGTGCCAGGTATTCACACTTGTATACCTGTGCTTAATATCCAGCCACAATAATTTCAAGCATTTATCACAAAAGCTTACCCACATATGCATCAACATCAACAATATTTGATATCCCCAAACACTCCCTAAAAGAGACATATATTAGATTTAGCAAGAGTCGTCATTTTTTTATCAGTCACAATCGTCGATTTGATATATCCTAACATATATATTTAAATGATTTCCGCTCATTCATTTAGTAGATATTCTGTAACTAAACATTAACACTCAAGAACCTTATGCAAGTAAACACTAAAAAGAATTATGCTAACATAGTGTCACGTCCCGCTCCCGTAGGAGCGATCGTCCTCGCTAAGGCGTGATGCCGCACGAGCCTAGATTGCGCTCGTGCAAGGCGGGTTCCATAACGGCCGATTTCAGCGGCTGCGACGGGGTCGTCGCACAGAAGTCCCGTGCAGAGACATTGATTTATAGCAGCGGAATTAGAACCAAAACACAAGTTACTCAAAGAAGCTCTTTATTGATATTGAACAAAGGTTACATTGGGGGCGCAAGGCCAATATTACAATCACTCAAGTTCACTCTTCTCACATTTTACAAGTTCACTCAGCTCTCTCTCATCTCTCAATTACAAGTCTTGATCCAGCGGAAACTTCGGAAGGCGATGTCCATACATTATGTCCTGTATAAGTCTTTTCTCCATGCGGCCGCACGCTTCGAATCGCCAAGGAACTCCGTGCCTCGACGCATCCAAGCGAGCTCCGCGCCACGAGCTTCTACCTGTGCCTGCACATGTAAACTATGTGGGTGTCAGTACCACTGTACTGGTGGAGTGAGCTCCTCGCCCACCCATACAAAACCTACACGTTCATTTACTTTGTGCAGCTTAAAACCCTTTCTCTTGTCTTTCTAGTCTTGCCTTAGGTTCAGTTTTAGGACCCGCGCCTTGGCGCATCTTGTGTGTCAAAACCATCCCGTGCTTGCAATGCCAACGTTACTCATACTTTGCCTCTAGACCACTTCTCGTGCCACAACGTTAACCTATCAGGTCGTGCTTGCCTTTCGGCCAAAATCAGAGACGCAACTACGCGGTAGTACCCAATTTCCTTACGACCGTGCCATAACTCCTTTGTGCCGTGCCTCGCATTTCGAGGCCGTGCCCAATAACTCACGTAACTTCAAGACAACTGCCCTATGGCCCTTCTTGACTTAACTCGAACCAGTTCAAGTCTAACTCATGTACTCTATCTAACGACTTATCATTCGACGCCACATCCCGTGCCGAAGCACACCGCCTTCGCCGTTGCCCAATCTTAGGCCCAGACATTGTGTCTTTCTTTCTGCATACTACATACATATTCAATTCAACTCAATCCAAAGGCATACACGCGGTTAGCCGCTATCTGCCGACATCTATATGAACTTGGTCACTGGCTCCCAGAGCCATAGTGGACTCCTTTTTCTTTTATTAGACGGGCGTCCCTTTCAGCGTAAGGTAGCTAGCCCCGCTGTAAGTCTCCGCCTAACCCGTGCAAAGCACAGTTTATCTTTTGTTCCCCAATGCCCGCAACGGTCCCGTGGCCTCGGGCTTGCCGTGCGGGGGAACTTTCACCCTGTCGACAAGTTGCATGTTTCCCAATGCCCGCAGCGGTTCCGAGGCCTCGGGTTTGCCGTGCGGGGAAACTCACTTTGTCGACAAGTTGTCCAATGACCATGCAAGACGCGATCGACACTTTCCCAATCTGAGTCCGCCACGACGACCTATAGACGCGGGCATCCTTCTTTCTTCTGAAACCGCCTCGACGACCTATAGTCGCGAGGCCTCGCCGACCTGTAGTCGCGAGCATAATCCTCTCTTGCCTTTTTCTCCAAACTCAATAAATCAACCGTGGCCCGTGTCTTAAAACACTAGGACAGTGCCATCGTGCCTCAATCCGACTTCTGTTCTACGTGACGTTATCGCCCAAGTCATACTTTATATGACGGGCCTTGGGATCGTGGGACTATTTAACCTGTCAACCGCAGAATGAGCGGGACAGCACTTGGAATAACTTAGGTCGACCGGCATAACTTGCCTAACTTACTCAGCCTACAACTTAACGAGCAAAGGCTGCGTCGAGCCTTGCTTCGAGGGAACGTGCCGTACACGTACTCACTTTGGACGACCAAGTCATTAGGGTGCTTAGACTTACGCCAGCAGTCATGCGACGCAACTTAACTCTTGGGCAAGCCAGGGCTATGCCAAGCCTTGGACGATGAGACCGTGCATGCTTATGAAGCATTTATGCGGGCGACGCCTATGACTTACGCTGCGATCATAACTCGCCTACTCAACCAACTTCCTTCTCCCAAGCCACGGGACGAAGGACCGAGTGTCATTTTCAAAGCACGACGTGCATCAATTCTAAGCCGACCGTGGGACGTTTTCCATGTTCTAACTCGATTCAAACCGTCGGGATTATTCCCTTAGCTATGTGGATGCGTAGCTTTTATTTTTAAGCCTAACTTGTGCAAGTTGAAAACACGATTTATTATGTGAAGGCAAAGATGAGGAGAGTTCACTGAAACTACCCCACCTGAGCGATGTCTTCAAACGACCGTCGCAAGGCCAAGTTCGAACGCCGTCGGCGTTTCGATTCCTCCGATTGACTGAGCGGGACGGGGTACTACAACATACACCACTCAGAACAAGTCTCGTCCTCGAGACTTACTGAGTACTTACTTATTGACTTACCACTTTACTTGCCTTTCTAGAACTCTCGCATACACTACGCCTATGCGTTTCCTCAATCCGAGCCACGCTCGCACTACCCTCAATCTTTTCTTCGAATCTCTATTTCAAAATCCTCAACACTTTTCCATTCCTCAAGTCTCACTTGATTCAACATATCACTTGGTTGGATCGTGCACATATTCTAGGCGTCCCCAAAATACATGCATTTCAGCCAAGCCTTGTGATAGAGAATCCGCCATCGCCACTCGAGTCGGATTCGTGCACGTATTCAAGCGTCCCTGATATACATGCATCTCAACCGAGCTCGCGAGTGGTGCCACCATAACTTCTATCGCTTTGCGCCGGGACGTCCGCCTATTCGCTAGGCTATGTCTTTTGGCTAAAGTCATTCGTCAGTATTGGAATCATAGTTCCCAAACAACAATATCAACACTGACCCCATCCTAAGGTCAAACCAAGTTGATAGTACGGGTTTTCTACCCAAGCTCGCATCACTCCGATTTCTAAACATCGAGCATCGATTTCCTACGCACATCCCAACATTCGTCGTACGGGGTCCGAGTAATTCGGTAAAGCCATCCTACAACAACTCGCGTTCGACCAAATTCTCCGACGTATCAATATCGCTCGTTCAACAAACCATTTTGCATAGTCTATCTCTTCGAACACGTTCGACATAATCTGCCTATCAAATCCTTCCAATTCAAGCACGTTACTACGTAATTCACCGCTAAACCATAATCCACATTTTACATTTCCGAAGTCGTCTATTCCAATTCACGAAACCGATCACAAGGTCGTCTAGCTTAACAACGTGTTGCGCCCCGATCTCACGCGAGTCAGATTAACCGCGGTGGGCATGAATCACCATGCACGCTCCCGCGAGATAGTCATTCTCATCGGGACGTAACTCTTGTTTTGTGTCTAGACTAATTCATTCTCGATGCGCGGATTGGACCTACTCAATCCCCAAGTTCATTTCATTCATCGATCACAAGTCAAAACATCCTCGAATCTTCCTTCGCATCAAACCGACAAGTCGAGACAATCAAAGTTGCCGCGTCCTGATCTTCCGAGTCCGATTGTTCCCGCGACATGAATCACCATGTCAGCGCTCACGCGGAACGATCGCCTCAAATCCGACGCAACGCATGTGCGAGGCTAAAGTTGTGCTCGCGCAAGACAAGAATGTCGACGTTGTGGTTATTCGCGTAACCATCAAGACACCTTCATTTGCATCTAACATTCATCTCAACCAAAGTCCTAAGTATTGCATCCAACCGAACCATAACACTTGCACGATCGTCCTTCGCCGAGTCAGAGTACCCCCGAGTTATCGCATATCGATCTTTTGATACGCCTCAATACCATCGACGATATTCGTAACCTGACGATCTTCCTTTGCAACCAATTTCGAGTCGTGCGAATGATGTTATCGTCCAACTGGATAGTCTCCTCGACATTCATAACACCAATTCCGATCATTTTTCCTCGAATCATGTACGATATCAATTTCCTCCAACCAATTTCACGTATTCTTCATCCGTCCATCTTAAGTCACCAACCAACTTATTTTCCTCAATTCACATCGTTCGACATCCCTGAGCCTATCGCATACACCACTCAGGAATGAAGTCATTCAACCAATCCTCAACTTATTATTTGATTCAAAATCGACTTCTTCGAATCCCGTTCGAACCATTCCTCAAAACCCAAGCACGCTTATCTATATCGCACCGACGATATCGTCGCTCGATAGCACCCCTATCGATGCTCATCTTACTTTTACTCAATCGAGTTCAACTCATTCTAGCTCGACGCTATTCAATTCCCGCACTCGACTTTTCTAAGGTCGACGCAACTTTGGTGTATATGTCCAGCCCGACTTAGCCAACCGTGCCTACGTAAACCATCTTTTTGTTTTCTTATCAAAAACTGTTCACCTATGTTTTACAAAATAGATAGACTTATTGTATGGACATCTCGTGGGACAATTGAGAGAGAGCGCACCAACGATATCAACTTTGCGGAAGCAACAGAGTTTGCGAAAACGACGAGTTAAAGAATTCAATCGGTTATCCAAGGACGTAAAGCCGAGCTCTGATACCACTATGTCACGCCCCGCTCCCGTAGGAGCGATCGTCCTCGCTAAGGCGTGATGCCGCACGAGCCTAGATTGCGCTCGTGCAAGGCGGGTTCCATAACGGCCGATTTCAGCGGCTGCGACGGGGTCGTCGCACAGAAGTCCCGTGCAGAGACATTGATTTATAGCAGCGGAATTAGAACCAAAACACAAGTTACTCAAAGAAGCTCTTTATTGATATTGAACAAAGGTTACATTGGGGGCGCAAGGCCAATATTACAATCACTCAAGTTCACTCTTCTCACATTTTACAAGTTCACTCAGCTCTCTCTCATCTCTCAATTACAAGTCTTGATCCAGCGGAAGCTTCGGAAGGCGATGTCCATACATTATGTCCTGTATAAGTCTTTTCTCCATGCGGCCGCACGCTTCGAATCGCCAAGGAACTCCGTGCCTCGACGCATCCAAGCGAGCTCCGCGCCACGAGCTTCTACCTGTGCCTGCACATGTAAACTATGTGGGTGTCAGTACCACTATACTGGTGGAGTGAGCTCCTCGCCCACCCATACAAAACCTACACGTTCATTTACTTTGTGCAGCTTAAAACCCTTTCTCTTGTCTTTCTAGTCTTGCCTTAGGTTCAGTTTTAGGACCCGCGCCTTGGCGCATCTTGTGTGTCAAAACCATCCCGTGCTTGCAATGCCAACGTTACTCATACTTTGCCTCTAGACCACTTCTCGTGCCACAACGTTAACCTATCAGGTTGTGCTTGCCTTTCGGCCAAAATCAGAGACGCAACTACGCGGTAGTACCCAATTTCCTTACGACCGTGCCATAACTCCTTTGTGCCGTGCCTCGCATTTCGAGGCCGTGCCCAATAACTCACGTAACTTCAAGACAACTGCCCTATGGCCCTTCTTGACTTAACTCGAACCAGTTCAAGTCTAACTCATGTACTCTATCTAACGACTTATCATTCGACGCCACATCCCGTGCCGAAGCACACCGCCTTCGCCGTTGCCCAATCTTAGGCCCAGACATTGTGTCTTTCTTTCTGCATACTACATACATATTCAATTCAACTCAATCCAAAGGCATACACGCGGTTAGCCGCTATCTGCCGACATCTATATGAACTTGGTCACTGGCTCCCAGAGCCATAGTGGACTCCTTTTTCTTTTATTAGACGGGCGTCCCTTTCAGCGTAAGGTAGCTAGCCCCGCTGTAAGTCCCCGCCTAACCCGTGCAAAGCACAGTTTATCTTTTGTTCCCCAATGCCCGCAACGGTCCCGTGGCCTCGGGCTTGCCGTGCGGGGGAACTTTCACCCTGTCGACAAGTTGCATGTTTCCCAATGCCCGCAGCGGTTCCGAGGCCTCGGGTTTGCCGTGCGGGGAAACTCACTTTGTCGACAAGTTGTCCAATGACCATGCAAGACGCGATCGACACTTTCCCAATCTGAGTCCGCCACGACGACCTATAGACGCGGGCATCCTTCTTTCTTCTGAAACCGCCTCGACGACCTATAGTCGCGAGGCCTCGCCGACCTGTAGTCGCGAGCATAATCCTCTCTTGCCTTTTTCTCCAAACTCAATAAATCAACCGTGGCCCGTGTCTTAAAACACTAGGACAGTACCATCGTGCCTCAATCCGACTTCTGTTCTACGTGACGTTATCGCCCAAGTCATACTTTATATGACGGGCCTTGGGATCGTGGGACTATTTAACCTGTCAACCGCAGAATGAGCGGGACAGCACTTGGAATAACTTAGGTCGACCGGCATAACTTGCCTAACTTACTCAGCCTACAACTTAACGAGCAAAGGCTGCGTCGAGCCTTGCTTCGAGGGAACGTGCCGTACACGTACTCACTTTGGACGACCAAGTCATTAGGGTGCTTAGACTTACGCCAGCAGTCATGCGACGCAACTTAACTCTTGGGCAAGCCAGGGCTATGCCAAGCCTTGGACGATGAGACCGTGCATGCTTATGAAGCATTTATGCGGGCGACGCCTATGACTTACGCTGCGATCATAACTCGCCTACTCAACCAACTTCCTTCTCCCAAGCCACGGGACGAAGGACCGAGTGTCATTTTCAAAGCACGACGTGCATCAATTCTAAGCCGACCGTGGGACGTTTTCCATGTTCTAACTCGATTCAAACCGTCGGGATTATTCCCTTAGCTATGTGGATGCGTAGCTTTTATTTTCAAGCCTAACTTGTGCAAGTTGAAAACACGATTTATTATGTGAAGGCAAAGATGAGGAGAGTTCACTGAAACTACCCCACCTGAGCGATGTCTTCAAACGACCGTCGCAAGGCCAAGTCCGAACGCCGTCGGCGTTTCGATTCCTCCGATTGACTGAGCGGGACGGGGCACTACACATAGTATGAAAAAATAGTACAACTAATGAAATAGTCAGTTTACCAAAATCTAAGCATAAGCACAATTAGAGATGCAGTCATATGGAATATGCATAAACAAAAAAGATTTCCTAAACTTCATCAGATGTATAGATCTGATTATTTACAGTACACATATTCAACCAGTTTACAACTTAGGTGAGATCTAATTAAAATAGACACAAAGAAAGTTTAGAACTGACAAAGAAAATTTGTAGACGTGATATTAAATTAGCAAGCAGACAATGAGAACAAGGGATCATAACAAGATAAAAAAGGAGAGATCAGAGAAAGTTTCACCTTTGTTTGGTATATATATATATATATATATATATATATATATATATATATATATATATATATATATGTGTGTGTGTGTGTGTGTGTGTGTGTGTGTGTGTGTGTGTGTGTGTGTGTTAGGGAAGAGACAAGGCCACAATCCCATGAACAATTCTCAGCTCGCTATCACAGGGGGAGGTATCCCTAACAAAGGGGGAGGGGGTAAAGGTACTTCAAATTCAGAGTCTCCCAACGGCAATAAGGATGCCAAACTTAGGAAAAGGAACTCACCATCGGGGTCGAAACAGAAAGGAGCAGCAAGGGGATTAAGTCTAGGGGGAGAGCTGGACGAAGCGAGACTAACCAAAGCTAATCCACAATGGTCAGCAGTGGTGCAGAAGGCCACCCAAAGCTCACAAGGAGAGATAGAGAATTGCTTATCTCGATTAGACAACTCTACCATTCCTTCTCGGTTGAGTGCGAGGCTTTCGAAGGAACCCGCCCTTAGAAGTTAATGTCGATTCTGGCCTGGAACGCTAGGGGAGCCAACTCAATAGGGAGATGGAGCAGTATTAAGGAGCTCATGAGGAAGCACAAGAGTACGATCGTCATCGTCCTCGAATCTAAAATAAAGTCTCAGGAATTACTTGAACGCAGAACCCCGTTCAACTGGGGCTATGCTCACAACCTTCATATGAATGACATGGCCAGGATTTGGGTTATTTGGGAATGCAGTATCTGGAAAGGCACTCTCAGATTTGAGTCTCAGCAGTTGATGGTGATAGAGTTCTCTAATGCAGGAGGTCTGAATTTGATGGTGGGTGCTGTCTACGGATTCAACGACAGGAAAGCGAGATTCTCCTTGTGGAAAGATATTGAATTTGTTAGTCAGAGTTTGGGTTTGTCGAAGCCTCTTTTACTCATTGGCGATTTCAACGCAATTTTGCATAAGGAAGAGAAGAAGGGCGGCAGAAGTGTCCCGGATACCATACTAGAAGACTTCCAGAATTGCATCCTCAAGTCGGGCATGTCTGATCTGCACCGTTCCGGGGTGATTTGGACTTGGAACAACCAATCCAACACGCAGAGGATCGAGTGTCAGATTGACAGAGCTCTTGGTAACTCTCACTGGTTTGATTCTTTTCCTAACGTGTCTGTCACAGGTCTGCCCGCTGGTCCAAGCGACCACTCCCCCCTTCTTGTGAGACTCCACGTCGAGGAAAAGCTAGCCCCTCCCCCGTTCAAGTACTGTAATTCTTGGTCGATCCAGGACGGCTACTCCGACACTGTGACTGCATGTTGGAACTCTTATTCGACTGGGTTTAGCCAGTTCCGCCTCGTGTGCAAGCTCAAGGAGGTCAAGATCAGACTTAAGCAGTGGCTCGGGAAGCTCCCAAAATCAACCTTGCTCGATATCAGCAAAGAATTGGAAGCTCTCCAGGTCGCCAATCAAATTTCAGGTGCTACAGTGGATCTTATAAGAGAGAAAAGTCTGAAGGCTCAGATGAACAAGCTCAGGTTGATTGAGGAAATCAGAATCAAGCAAAAAGCTAAGTGCGATTGGCTTAGAGAGGGGGACAGTTGTACTAAGTTCTTCCACGGGATTGTCAAGGCTAGACAGAGTCATAATCAAATCGCATTCCTTATTGATCCTTCCGGCAACAAGGTTGAAAATCCTATCGAATTAGGCCCTGAAGTGGTTCGGTTCTTCACCAGGCTGTATAACAGAGAGGGGGAGAGGTCAGTTCTTCATCCTATCACATGCAAACGTGTGGTCACCGACGAAGGCCTTGCCGTTCTCCATGATCACATCTCCCTCGCCGAGGTGGAGGAGATTGTGCTCAAGTCTAGCACCAGTAAATCTCCAGGACCAGACGGGTTTTCGGCCAAATTCTTCATCCTTCATTGGGATTTGGTGAAGGTTCTTGTCCTTGAAGCTATCAGGGATTTCTTCAGAACGGGTAAGCTCTTAAAGCAACTTAACCACACTTTCATTACTCTGATTCCGAAGAAGGTTGGAGCATCCTCCTTGAACGACTTTAGACCGATTTCCTGCTGTAACTTCATATACAAGGTCATTGCCCAGCTTATGTGTAGGAGAATGAAGAGTTTACTGCCTGGTCTCATTTCCCCTAACCAATCGGCATTCATAAAGGGGAGGAGTATATCAGAAAACTGTTTGATCGCGAACGAGCTCGTGAGGGAGTTCAATAAGGTCGGAGGGAACAAAGCTTGTGTGAAGCTCGATCTTAGGAAAGCCTACGACACAGTTAATAGGGACTTCGTGATACATATGATGAGAGCGATGGGTTTCGACGAGTGGTGGATCGCCAGGATCAATGAATGTATTTCCACGCCCACGTTTTCCATTCTGATTAAAGGTAGGCCCCATGGGTTTATACAGAGTTCCAGAGAGCTTAGACAAGGCGACCCCCTATCTGCATATCTATTCACGATGGTTTATGGAACAATTTTCTTGTCTTATGGACATTGCAGAATACTCGAGAAGGATCATTCCTATTTTCAGGCTCGTCAAGCCGACCATTTTCCACCTTATTTATGCCGACGACCTCCTAGTGTTCTTCAAACCTACTGATGAGGGTGTCCAGGTTTTGACAGATATCCTTAGAGAGTTCGAGGCAGAGGCAGGGCTCAAACTCGAGGCAGAGGCAGGTTTTGACAGATATCCTTAGAGAGAATATTTAGGTCAAAAAGAGTTTCATGTCAATATCTCAAGCAGTGTAACTCTTATTGTTCAGTGATCTTCAATCTCAATTTATTTCGTTGACTTTTTTACAAAATTATAATATTTTTGTTACTTCTCAGATAATTTACTTGCTATACTCAAAAAGTAGGTCTAAAGGGACAAAAAATGGTATTTAATTAGTTACAATCAAGCACCTCAAGCTTTACCAATTTGACATAGAATTTATATTTTATAGCTGTA
Source organism: Iris pallida (assembly GCA_029216955.1). Lineage (NCBI taxonomy): Eukaryota > Viridiplantae > Streptophyta > Magnoliopsida > Asparagales > Iridaceae > Iris > Iris pallida. The sequence continues at coordinate 2,612,528 of JANAVB010018197.1, forward strand.
ATTTTCGGACAGCACTAACATTCAATTCCGTATATATACATTGCACCATCTCTATTTAATTTGGACTCCACCTTCTACATGTCGAGGTTAATATCTCAATCCATTTCCATACTAGCTAAGACAAATATCGATCAATGGAACCTCAAAATAAACTAGAGACTTATTTGCAACTAAATACTATCAACTTTTTTTTAAACAAAAGTGCTCAACTATATTGGCAACTTGTCACATATTCACATTGATCATGAAATAAATTATTTCTTATGTAAAAAGTAAAAAAGAAAAAAAAGAAAAAAAAAAAGAAACACAACGAAAAAGGGTGGGGAGTGGATGGGCGGAGGTGGATTAGGATTAGATTTTAATTTTATTTGTTTATTTTTATTTTTATTTGTCAAATGAAGAATTTGAAATTTTTTTATTATCACGGAGTAATCTGGAGTAAAACCAGTACTTCAGAATATTTAATTGCTAATAATTTTTTTAGAACACTTAGTTAAAAAAATATAATAGTCCATAATATTTAAGTTGGAAATAAACCTAAACTCAGACATCTGTGATAAGGGAATTAACTATACCTTTCGTGTTACTTTAGCTTCAAACGTATCTTAGCTGAACCTCCACCAACGCCAACCATAACACCCACTTCCATCATTCGAGTTCTCTCGGCTCCTCGTGCTGGTCTTCGACTTTTCTAAGTTTGGAAATGAATTACCAAAGTTAAGTTGACAATTGTCTTGGTCTGTCGCTTAACTATTGCCTATTTCTTTATTCGGCACTGCTACGATGTCCGCAGGCTTTGACCGTAGTCCTGATCCGCGGGCCACGTATCGTCTTTTAACTGGAAAGAGGGACGGATCAGGGGTGTAAACGGACCGAACGGACACGGACAGTGGACTGTCCGTGTTTGGTCCGTTAATGAAAATGAGTTCGGACGGACGACACGGACAGTTCATTGTTCAAGTTCGGGCCGGACGAACACGGACAACCACTGTTTGTTAATTCAATCGGACGGTCCGCGGACAAATTAAATATATTACAAAAAGTTATTATTTTATCAAGATACCTTAATAGTTGGTTCAAAAAATCTAGTTGAAAGAAAATACAATTGAAGGTTATAGAATACAACAAACAATAGTAAAAGGATAACAAAAATCGAGACGAGACAACAAAAACTTGATGCAAAACCAAAATATTTTGACATAATTGATACAAAACCAAAAGGAGTCTCCACTATCGGACTATTCGAGGACGAATTCGGACCGGACATGGATATGATCGTGTCCGGGTCCGATTTTTAATCGGACCAAAGAAAATGTCCAAGTTTTGTTCGTTAATGAATCGGACGTTCCGCGGTCGAATCATTTATCGAGCCGGACACGTACGGACAACGGACTACTTTGTCCATTTTACTCCCCTAGACGGATGAGTCCGAAAGTTAGCAGGAGTCAGTGGGATGGCACCACGTGGCCTGTGGATCAGGACTGTGGTCCAAGTCCGCAGACAATAAAGCATTTTGGTTCTTTATTTTCTAGAAAATTTGAACCCACCATCTGTGAGTAGTATAATTTTTGGTGATATATAATCCTAGCTGGGCTAAGCCAAAGAGGTCCATGTCTGAATAAATCCACCATTACATAATCAAATTCGGAAGATATTGTTGGACAAACATTTCTTTTCCTTTAACCTGTAAATAAAACTAAACAAAGTTTAGTATTACCGGCCTATGGAAAAGTTGTGCATGACGCATTATTCTAAGAGTTGATTCGAAGTCTATGTGAAGACTGTTCTCGAACGCTCCTATTTGTAAGATTCTCGTGCTACCGGCTTCTCGTAGTCGCACACAACTCGGAGATAATGACCCAAACTTAGTTTTATCTAGAACATGAAGTAAAAGAACGTAAGGAGCTTTGGAATCAAAAGGAAAAGTATATGAGGTTAAAGTTGTATTTTTTTTCAATAGAAAGATTGGATTTTATATGAAAATAGAAACCAACCCAAAACCTGCTATTAGCAGGCCAAGAAATCCGGACTTGGAGAACACTTTTTCTCCAACATCTGTGTAGAGTCAGGAACCGGACAGTGGATGACTTGATTTTTTTTTTTTTTTCTGTACTTGCCTAGTAACAACATAGAAATGATAATAGATAATTTATGGACAAGAATATACTATGTATAAATGAGATGAATTACAGCCTCGAATCTCACTTAGTGACTATTCCTTTTATCCATCAAGTGTTTGATGGACTATGTCTTGAATTAGACTTCTTGAATCAGATTCAGAAAATATCATTCATTGTACGCTAGAAGTTACTGAGTCTATCAGGTGACATTTTTGATTGGCCATGCGTACTTATTCTATATTCATGCGAGTTGTTTCGAATCGTTTTGTTCCATAGTCGTGACCTTCACGACCTCTCGTAAAGATAAGTTTTCAAAGATTGGTGATAGATATAAACCCAGCGTATTGGATACTACAATAGATACTACAATAAATATTGACCGGAATATCTAAGCATATCGTGCCGTCATATTAAAACCCAAAATTTGGCCAACAAGTCAACTATAGAGGTGCTATAAATAGTCTCGATATCTTCTCCCCCAATGGCATGCTCGCTTTTTTTATTGAATACTCTATCAAAATTTATACCCACCTCAGATCTTAAACTATAATACATTTCAAGGCTATCACAGATTGATTAATTTGATTCATGCTTGAATTTGAGCGCTCCGGTCATCATAGGCGATAAACTCCACTTGATATGTCCTGGATTCTCTTTGTATATATTTCACCATTCGAATATTTTTGCAATGTTTGACGTAACGTACGAAACTTTATGCATACTGTGTTGCATATTATTTGAGTTTATTGTCCGTAATTTTCACACACACACACATCCGCCTTCCCGCGGTTCGATTTCTCCGTCTAGCCAAAAAGGTTATATCTCTCCTCAGTGATCACAAGAGTCCTCACTGACAACAAGAGCCAGTTGAGTTCGGTTATTTTTCGTAATGTCTCTTCTAGGCAAGTACATGACAATATAGTATAGCCAGGGGGTTTCACTTACCAGTATGAAGAGAATATGGAGGTTTAATGATGCGTTTCGAAGATAGTAGCTAATTCTTCTCAGATCTTCAACGGTTTTGTAATCCAATTTATCCTAAATTCTCAATTTCACTAATTCTATTTCTTCTAGTTAATTTTTGTCGTGGCTCAAGTTTCTTCATGGATCACTATGATCAAGAGAAGTTGGAAGGTCTAATGATATGTTTGGAAGATGGTACCTACCAACACGAAGGTACCCATCACCCAGTCATGGAATTTGGAAGGGATTTTTCGGAGAGCATATCTGTTGTTCCCAAATACTGTATATCAATCATGTCATCTTTTCTATAAAAATGTAGATCGTATTGATTGTTGATATTATTTTAAAAAAAATAATAAGAGCCATATTTTTATCGTCAATAATACTTTGTCTGCAGGTTTGGACCGTAGTCCTAGTTAGCCCGCGGGCCACGTGTCGTCCCTTCATTAGAGGGGGACTGCAGAAATTCTGGGGCATGGGCCTATTGTGGTGTAGGGAGGCCAGTGGGGCGCGGGGGCACACGCTTGGTCATCTCCAGCGGTCAAAAAAGACCTTTCGTATTTTTTAGGAGAGGTAATATGATTGGTATATAGAATTTGGAGACAATAGATGGATCTCTTTGTGACTGGTTATGCAAGAATGCAACACCTCTAAGTTTCAACTTTACGTTATTTGTTTGGAAATAGATTGCTACTTGCTAGTTAAGAAAAGAAAAGAAAAGGTGAGTCATTCTTTTAGCAGCAAAGTAAACCACCACTTGAAGTCCAATAAATTCATGAAAAAGAATAGGATTAAAGCCCCCAAGTGAAGAAAAGATGATAAAAAGCATGCACTAGAGGCCAACCCGCCCATGTCCCCCAACCAACTTGGAAAGTGAAACGCAACCAGACCATGCATTAATTAAATGTGCGCAAGCCGATTAATTACGTACACGCGTACATGGCTACTTTGTGAGGTGATGGGCAGCTAGCTGCATGCATGCATGGGGACAAAATTCCAATTTTTTCCAATGTTTAAAAAACCGGACTGGAGTTTGACCAGACAAGGTACTGGATTTAGGGATGGCAATGGGACGGGTAGGAGTCGGGGACCATATCTCCCATCTCCATCTTCGAGTAGTGTTTGAATCTCCATCTCCGTCCCCATTTTCCGTCGGGTTTTATTTTTTACCCCCATTTCCATCCCCGTTAAATAATGCATTTCCCGTCCCCGTCCCCGTCCCCGTCCCCGTCGCCGTCCCCGTCCCGTTAGCATTTTCGGAGCCGAATTTTCTCATCTCCGTCTCTCGTTCGATTAACAAATTTTCATGTACATTATATAAGTTAAAAAAAAATATTTTCATTCAAAAAAACTACATGGTATGTTAATAATGGTTTTCATAAAATAAATATATATATTACTAGTTAGATCAAGAGAACATACCATTTCCAAAGGGTTGCACATATGGATATGGATATAAGTAATCGGGGTCGAAGATTTATCGGAACGGGGAGTACAATACCCATACCCGTCCCCGAATCCGATCGGAGATTTTTTTAATCCTCATCCCCGTCCCCATCCCCGTTTTTAAATTTTCAAACCCGTCCCCATCGGGTAAAAAAATCGGGTCCCCGTCGGGTTCGGGGGGGATATTGTCATCCCTAACTGGATTGTGTCAAATGGGTTCAACCAGTTGGTTCAATCAGTGGTTCAACCAGTGGATTAATCTAAATAGTCCAAGTTTAATCTCTTATGGACACTATTTTTTTATAAAAATATCAGTTTTTTACCAAATACTAGATCAATACTGAACTGGACCAAAAAAACCGACCGATTTACGGTTGAACCGATTCAATCGACCGGTCCAGTCCGATTTTTAAAACATTATTTTTTTCAAATCAGTAGACCCACTGGCACTGGGGAAGAAAAGAGGAGATCATAAATTAATTGCGACGTCGTCATGTGTAGGTGAGATTGATCAAACGTTTTCTACGATTTGTCTACTTGACATCGGTAAGCACTTTCGCCATGCACTCCACTCCACTCCACTCCACTCTCTATCACGGATGATCAATTATACTTACTTTGGTAGTTGATTACATATATTATGTTGCTACTTTTTGACTCGTTTGTTAGTTACTTACCAAATGGATATGTAGAGAACAAGTATTTAATTAGATATTGCAAGAGGCCTGCGTATATATACTGTTGTCTAGTTATATTTGATACGTTCCAAGAGGAGACTGAGTTAGGTCGGTCATGACGTTCATGTTTTCCTATTCTAGAAGAAGATATCGTGTCACGACCCGCATCCGAATATACGAATACGAATACGTGGACCACGTCCAGCATATGCCGCGATATCGACGGTATAACGCTGTCAAGTACCCGATACTAACTACAACATCTAAAGATCTATAACTAGAAATGTACTCATGTCACATCACAAAGACTAAGGAAGATAAGACGATAAATAATGACAATATCACTAAAACAACTAGAATCTACAATGATCATAAGACAAGAAATAAAGAAGGAACAACAAGACTAACTAAGGATAACTATCAGGCAACTCACATAGAATAATAGTGAGATCCACCTCAGCTAGCAACATCATGAAGTCCAATAATGGTATAACAACTCCTAAAATATTATCAACAGTATCCTGTCAGAAAAATGAGCAAGTACAAACACTAACAGCGCAGTTCTATATGGATTGACAAATTCTATAAGAGACAGTATAATGAAATACAAGACAAGATATATGAAGACTTGGGAACCGTTCGGAAGCTGAGCTACAACCCTTAAACCAAACAAGAACCGAGATTGTAACCCTTCTCCCGAGCAGAACTTAGTCTCCAATTAAGGTACATCATGGAGGCATGTAGAACATGTGAGTAACTGTATATCATAGTATGGTGAAAAGTACTGTATGTAGAACAGAGCAGGATATATGATAAGATAAGTAAATATAAAATGTGCCTTGAATTATTAGAGCGATATGTGATCGGCTTGGGATAAGTGACAGGACAGGATATCCACTTGGCCCGGCAATCCGCGGTAACCTCAACGGAAAGTCATGCCAGCCAACCTGGATAACGAGCACAAGGCAAGGGAATCTCGCTACACCCTACGTGAGGGAGAGTGGCGCGAGCACAAGGATAGTGACAGGGTGGCTTGGATCACATAGCCCCTAATAATTTTCCATCCCCGAATAGTATAATGGACCTGGACATGACAAGTCATGACACGGGATTCCCTAAAAGGATAGCTACTCCCTGTCAGGAATCGGTGTCTATATAAGTACATGGGACAAGGCAGAAAATGTACATATATACCAAAAAAATTCAGGAACAACATCTCATGTCATGATCCAACATATACTAGTCCGTGAACTATCGTGACTGGGAATCAAGTAAGACACTACGACTGAATCGGATATAGCAGATATCAAAACAATGAAAACTATCAGTGAATGTACTCGCCTGGGGTCCCGAGCTGTCAATGGGGTCGATGCTCAGAGTAATGCCACAGTCCGGGTCAACGAGACTTTTTGACGCCGGCTTATCGGAATCCAATTTCGGATATACCGTTGAGTTCGTATCGTCATTCTGGACTCGTTGACATATAATTTGTTGAGTTTTGAGGACATTGGCTCCGACACGTTTTTCCGTGCAAATCAGATTTTAATGTCCTGGTCAACGGACCAATTTGAGATCGGGTCATCGGAATCCAATTTCGGATATACCGTAGGGTTCGTATCGTCATTATGGATTTGTGAACATATAATGTCACGCCCCGATTCCGTAGAATCGATAGTCGTCCCCCGGGCGTGATGCCGTGCGAATCTAAGTTGCGATCGCACAAGGCATAGTCATAAGGTTATCCGAAACACAACATCAAGTTAGAGTACGCAGAGAAATTGAATGACACATTTGAAATAGAAATAGACTTTTTCATTGATGATAATAAAACTTTACATAGACTCCTTTACAATCATTGCCGCGCGGGCTACAACATGACTCGACTTACAAAATGAACGCCGATGAGATAGGTCGTTCCATACATTACATCCCCTTTTTACAAGCAAATATATATCATCTTTCCACCTGCTATCGAGGCGAGTCGAGCCGCCATCTTCTTTTGGACTGAGTGTGGGTCTTCTTCAAAAGGATTCCAGAAAACAAGCCTTTACACGCGGACGAGGCTTCAAAAGGGTTCACTTCGCCTTGAGCTTTCAAGTGGCACGCCCTTCGTAGTTCGGGGTACCTGCGTGGAGAGCGAGGATCAGTACATTACACTTTGTACTGGTGCGTGGCTATTTAAGTTCCAAGCTCTCATTTGGTTGAAGAGTTTATATGACTTAGAGTATGAATGTTTCTAACCATCCTAATGAATTGCAAACAAGCATATGACAAGCATAGTAAAATTTATGTGAAACTTACCGACGGCGGCTGCGCCGCGCCTTATGAAACTTACCATGTTCTTCCCTGTCAATTGTTATCATTTCCATACCAAGTGCAATATATCGTGTGTTGGTCACTGGCTCCCAGAGCCATCGTGGACTCCTCTAGCTTTTGTTAGACGGGGTCCTTTCAGCGTGAGTAGCGAGCCCCGCCTGCAAGTCCTCGCCTAACCCGTACCCAGCACAGCTAATTATTTGTTTCCCTATGCCCGCAACGGTCCCGTGGCCTCGGGTTGCCGTACGGAGAAAACGCTCATCTTGTCGACAAGTTGTCCATGACCGTGCAAAGACATGTTTTTAGTTGTTAAGACATAGCCTACTCTTTCTTTTTGAGAACTTGCTCATTCATTCGTGTTCGTGCACTTGCATTTATCTTTTCATTCGCAACAACACTATCGACTTTGCCTAAGAAGGGGGTCGAGAAGAGAAGGGTCAGCCACTCACCTTGAGTTTACTTCGGCGAGAGAACTTGCTGGTTTGCTAGACGTCGCCTACGCGATCACCTGAAATCGCACAAGCAACCGATTAGAACACTGCATTATTCAAGGAGTTCGATAGAAAATGCGAGTTCGAAATGCAAGCCATAAAAACCATCGAAAATATTCACGAAAGCGCATTCAGAAAACAAAGCCAAAACCAACGCTAGCGGCGTGAAAAGCAGAGCAACGGGAGGTCTCTCCCGACTCAGCCGCAGAGTCAATCCTCGAGGCGCAGCCCGCTGAATATGGGACTTGGTTCCGAAGAAGACATTCCATAACGAGGAATGGGTCTTAATTCAACCGTTCCCGTTCGATCGACTCGGCCGATCCCGACCTATCGGTCCCGACCGAATCGATAACGACAGTGTTCCTTTTTCGCGCACCCCGTGGACAGAGTACGGGACACGATGTAGGGACGGGGCACTACACCATAACTAACTAAGAAAAGTTTCGTCCTCGAAACTTAAGAATAGAACCTACCTCTACGAGAACAATGAAGGGAACTTCTCATTCATTTCAGACTCAAGCTCCCATGTCGACTCCTCGACCGAATGGTTTCTCCAGAGGACGCGGACTAGAGGAATAGCACGGTTGCGGAGAAATTTGTCCTTGCACTCCAAGATTTGCACCGGCTCTTCGACATATGATAAGTCCGCCTTCAGGTCCAGCTTACCCAAATCTACCACATGTCCCGGATCGTGCACGTACTTCCGCAATTGCGAGACGTGGAAGACGTCATGTACCTCTGACAATGCAGGCGGCAAGGCAATTTGGTAAGCTACCGGGGCGACTCGCTTCAATATTTCGAACGGGCCAACAAATCTTGGGCTCAACTTTCCTTTCGCACCGAACCGGGAAACTCCACGCATAGGCATCACCTTCAAGAATACATGGTCGCCTTCCGAGAACTCGAGGGGGCGTCGATGCGTGTCGGCATAGCTTTTCTGCCGGCTTTGTGCTATCTTCAATCTTTCTCGTATCAATTTGACCTTCTGCACAGTCTGCTCCACCAGCTCCGGACCAAGTATTTGCCGTTTCCCGACTTCATCCCAGCAAATGGGTGATCTACACTTCCGACCGTACAAAGCTTCATACGACGCCATTTGGATGCTGGACTGATAGCTGTTGTTGTATGCAAACTCGGCCAGTGGTAGATGGACGTCCCAACTTGACTTCAAGTCGATCGCACAGAGTCGCAACATGTATTCGAGAATTTGGTTCACCCGCTCTGTTTGGCCGTCAGTCTGAGGATGATAAGCTGAGCTGAACTTTAACTTGGTCCCCAGTGCTGAATGTAGACTACTCCAGAAGCGCGCTACGAACCGTCCATCCCGATCCGAGACGATAGAAACTGGGACCCCGTGCAGCCGAACTATTTCATCAAGATATATCTGAGCAAGGCGGTCGACGCTCCAAGTAACTTTGATGGCGATGAAGTGCGCTGACTTGGTTAGTCGATCGACGATGACCCAGACGGCGTCGTTTTCCCGCGGCGTCCTCGGCAAGCCAACAACGAAGTCCATAGTGATGTGATCCCATTTCCACTCTGGAATGGCGAGGTTCTGCATCTCCCCGCCCGGTCGCTGGTGCTCGGCTTTGACTTGCTGACAGGCCATACATTTTGACACAAAGAGTGCTACGTCCCTCTTCATGCCGTGCCACCAAAAGACAACGTGGAGGTCCTTATACATCTTGGTGCTGCCAGTGCAAGGAATATTTTGTATAGTGCGCCTCCGACATTATCTCCTTTCTAAGTTCTGCATCGTCCGGTACGCATAGCCGTCCCTTCACGCGCAACACTCCCGACTCGTCCTCTACAAAATCAGACGCTTTCCCTGTCGATATCAGCTTCCGCATCTTCTTCAGGTAGGGGTCGTCCTTCTGTGCAGACTTGATCCTCTCCAGTAAGCTCGGTTCCACCCGCAGTTGCGCTAGTTTCACGTCTCTGAAATGAACTCGGAGCTCGATGCCCATTCCCTCTAAGTCACGCAGCAGTCGGTCGTTGATACATAATGAAGCTAAGTACTTCCGGCTCAGCGCATCCGCCACCACATTTCCCTTGCCTGGCGTGTAGTCGATTGATAAGTCATAGTCTTTGATTAGTTCGAGCCATCGCCTCTGCCGCAAATTCAGTTCTTTCTGGGTGAAAAGATACTTGAGGCTTTTGTGGTCCGTATAAATCCTGCACGCCACGCCATAGAGATAGTGACGCCACAGCTTTAACGCGAACACAATTGCCGCTAGTTCTAGGTCGTACGTGGGGTAGTTCTTTTCGTGCGGCTTCAACTGTCGGGAAGCAAAAGATATCACCTTATCCCGCTGCATGAGCACACACCCAAGCCCTGGCCAGAAGCATCGCTGAAGATTTGAAATCCCTCCGTCCCTTCAGGAAGAGCAAGTATCGGGACCGAAACGAGCCGTTGTTTGAGCTCCTGGAAGGATGCTTCACAGTCGTCTGACCACTTGAACGCGACTCCTTTCTGGGTGAGGCGAGTCAACGGCGATGCGATCTTCACGAAGTCCTTCACGAAGCGTCGGTAGTATCCCGCCAAGCCTAGGAAGCTTCGAATTTCGCTAACTGATGCGGGCCGTTTCTAATCAGCAACTGCCTCGACTTTCTTCGGATCGACTGCGATGCCCGCGGCGGAGATGATGTGCCCAAGGAATGAGACGCTGTCCAACCAGAACTCGCACTTGCTCATCTTCGCATACAACTGATTCTCTCGAAGGGTTTGGAGTATCGTCCGCAGATGCTCTGCATGTTGCGCTCGATCCTTCGAGTAGACGAGGATGTCGTCGATGAAGACTACTACGAACTTGTCAACGAACGGACGGAACACCCGATTCATTAGATCCATGAAGACGGCAGGGGCGTTTGTCAGACCGAACGACATTACCAAGAACTCGTAGTGGCCATAACGAGTGCGGAAGGCAGACTTCGGCACGTCGTCTGGCTTGACTTTGAGTTGGTGATAACCCGATCGTAGATCAATCTTCGAAAACACGATTGCACCTTGGAGCTGGTCGAACAAGTCGTCGATGCGGGGCAGGGGGTATTTGTTTCGGACGGTGGCTTTATTCAATTCTCGATAGTCGATGCAGAGTCGCATCAATCCATCCTTCTTCTTTACGAATAGCACGGGCGCACCCCACGGCGAGACACTCGGACGGATAAACCCTCTGTCGAGCAATTCCTGAAGTTGTGCCTTCAATTCTTTCAATTCTGCAGGAGCCATTCTGTACGGAGCCTTCGAGATCGGACGGGTGTCGGGAAATGTGTCGATGGTGAACTCTATTTCTCGATCGGGCGGCATGCCGGGTAGCTCGTCCGAGAACACGTCTGGGAATTCTGCCACAACGTCGGTCTGACCAGCGTTTGCACAATCCTGTCGCATGTCTCGAACGGAAGCTAGATAGCCTTCGCACCCGGAATGCAGCATCCGTCGAGCAGAAATTGCAGAGATCACCATGCAGGTCGGCGACGCCTCACCACACGAGTAGCAGAATTCAGGCACTCCAGGCATGCGAAATGTGATCCTCTTTTCAGCACAGTCTATGGTTGCGTTGCACGGCCCGAGCCAATCCATTCCCAGAATGATGTCAAAGTCCTTAATATCTAGAACTATCACATCCAGACCGATCTTTTGACCGCCGATACAGATAATCCCGCCGGCGCAAGCTAAGTTTGTGAGAATTGGTGTGCCCGAAGGCGTGCTTACGCTAAGGTCGAGATCTAATGATATTACAGGAAATTTGTGCTCGGCGGCAAAGTCCGCCGATATGAAACTTTGTGAAGCACCTGAATCAAATAACACACGAGCAGGCACATTATTGAATTTTAGTATACCTGTCACTACGGTGTCTGATTCCAGTGCTTCGTCTCGAGTCATGGCGTAGACGCGGCCCTGAGTGTTGGGGCGACGGTCTCGGCCATTTTGCGGTGCGGGTTGAGCGGCGGAGGAGGTCGAGGCGCCTGTCCTCGATTCTCTTGTCGGTGTTGTTGGGGCGGGGTGTTACGAGTCTGACGAAAGCTTGGACAATTTGGAGCCGTGTGACCCCTCTGCCCGCAAGCGAAACATTCAACGTTGCGGTGCCAGCAGTGGACATCACGGTGTCCAAGTCGCCCGTAATTGGTGCACTTAGGTATCGTTTTCTCACCCTTGTAGCCGTCGTTATTTGGACGCTTTGACGCGTCGTTGTTGCCTCCCATATGGCTAGGACGTTTGTGATTGGAGTTGCGCACAACGTCGTCAGCACTGGAAGGATGCAGGTTCTCAAGGCGGAGCGCGTGATTCAGAGCCTCGCCCACGGTCTTGTACTCCGGGACCCCGACATGCGCACCGATAGAGTGTCGCAGACCCACTTCGAATCGTCGCACACGGCACTCTTCAGTGGGCAGAAACTGGCCAGCAAACTTAGATAACTTGTTGAATTCTGCGGCGTACTGTTCCACTGTCCTGCTCCCTTGCTTCAACTGCATGAATTCATTTTCCTTCGCTTGAAGAACGGCTGACGGAAGGTACTGGAGTTCGAAAGCTTTGCGGAACGTGGCCCAAGAGATCGGTGCGGTGGTGTTGTCCGGTCGGATCGCTCGCTTACGCACAGCCCACCAGTCGTGCGCGTTCAACCGTAGCTGAAGTTGTGCGCAGGCGACTTGCTTCGATTCTTCAATGCCAAGAAGCTCAAAGTGATCTTCCAGTTCTTCCAACCAGTCGATCGCCATGGAAGGACCCTCGGTGCCGCTGAAGGAAGTGCGGCACGCCTTCTTGAATTCTGACACTTCAAAGTTGTACTTTTTCGGTGCCACTGGTTGACGCTCGGGATCTTCCGTATCGACATCAATGGGTTGGATCACCGGCACGGTGACGGTAGGCGTAGTCGCAGAATTCCCATTGGCCGTCATTGTCTGGACGATCTGCTGCAGGGTATCTAGCTGCTTTTGCTGAAGCTTGGCATGTGCATCAAAGCGAGCTTCGAAGCGAGCTTCGAACTGGGCCTGTCGTTCCTCTACCTGCTGATGCCGGTTCTCGGACTGGTTTTGCTGCGCCTCCATCATGCGCAGCATCCTTTCGATTGTATTGTTAGAAGGTCCGGCCTGCGGACGATGCGAACTACTAGAGCCGCTCGATGCGCTCTGTTCTTGCTCGGCCGTGGGTTCCGTCACTTCTGCGATACGAAGGCAACACATCAGTCACAAATTATTACGGACTCATTGTATGGAACAACTTATCTCATCGATGCGAGGTCAAAGGTTTGGAACTCTAGACACGAGGCTGTCACGCCCCAGAACCAGAATACTGGAGACCGGGGGCAGACATAGCCAGCTACGTATATGAAATGGATTCCATCTCGCTATACGGTCACGGCTGTCTAGATACATGAGGGTTTTCTACAAGCCAACAGTCTCTTAAGATCATGGACAAGCCTAGTGTCTCAATCACAAGCAAGTAAGTAAAAGTCACAAGATGTATGATCATTAAATATACAATAGTAAGGCGTCCCAAACATTACATATTCAGTTGATCATGAAGCTAGTCGTTACAAAATGTTAGGACTAGCAAGAGTTTAGTCATACATGATCAACCCTAGGATCTGTTAATCATGTTACAGCCCGTAGGCAGACAGTAAATAAAGTACAATCGAGCTAAATAGGTGCTCGTCGGCTAAACGCCTCAAAAGAATATTTTTACAATAGAGCGGGAGAGCCAAAAATAACCCACTCGTTGCCAGGGTTCCGTCTAGTGGCCACCATCTGGCTGGAAGGTCGGTAGATCCTCTGAAGCTGCTCCGAAATCTGGCCATACAAAACCAGCTGGGTCAGACCCCAGAAAGAGCAAGTGCCACAAAGGAAGCTTCACTTAAGAACTAAAACCAGCAATCAACACAGGAATATAAATATAAATAAAATAAGGACTGGAATAAAAGGGAACATATCAGGATGATATACGACGAGATAACCATGGAACTATTCAGATAACCAGGTTACAACCCGTGAACCAAACAAGGACCGGGGTTGTAACCCTTCGTCTGAACGGAGCTTGGTTTCTCACCATTTATCGGTAAAAATAAATACAGGCATTCAAGTCATGCAGCAATCTGGAACAGGATCAGGGTAAGACTAGACTGGTTAGACTCCATCCAATCATTTCACGGCCAAGCAAGAACTACGGCTTGATACTTTAACTAACTAGGGTTGTCACAAGCCTAATTACTAACAAGATGCAGTGAGATTATTCCACAGCCACCAGCCCTGCAGACCATCCAGGTCACCCAGGTCGAGAGATTAGGGTTGAATTCAGATGGGTACATCGTCCAGAAAACGCATGTACCCTTAAGCAGTTTGAAGGGTGCAATATATGACAGTGTGCTGGAAATGTGCCCTACTCGACGGCAGGCTACAGATCCCAAGCGCGCCCAGGTAACGGGATTGCCTGTAGCTGAAAAATCTCTTCATGACTAATGTATTAATCTAGTTGTTAACCTTAGTCCATTTTAATAGGTACTCCTGACCGTGGTACTCAGGAGTCCCCTCCTAGACATGATGCAAGACAGGACTGGATTATTTGTACAAGCACAATCGCCCACGGTGTCCAGGTTATTTATACAGGTCATATCATGTCAGGTAGTCGTCGCAACAGCTTATCAAGATAATCATGTCAGGTTATCAGGTCAAGTATACTAGTCAGGAGTGCGCCACGACGGGCCACTATCAGGTCATGTCAGGTTATTATGTCAGGAGTGCACCACTACGGGTCACTATCGTGTCATGCTCAGGTATCATTTTCAAACATATTAAACAAATCCATGATTATCAAGTTCATGACAAAAGGCGTAAGGATATAAAATGGACGTTAAATATCTAATAAAATATCAATATACAGGGCTATAGAAGATCAAGGGTAATCAGGCTACGCTCAAGCCAGGCTACGCTCAGGCTAGCGTACGCTCAAGACTACGTACCAAAGGATCCATACACTTCCAATGGGAAGCGTACGCAAGGGTCAGCGTACACAAGGGCACACTCAAGCTACAGGTCAGCGTACGCTCAAGCTAGCGTATGCTCAAGACTGCGTACGCTCGAGCTAGCGTACGAAAGGGCCAGCGTACGCCTTGCTCGCTTAAGCTAGCGTACCAAGGCACGCGTACGCTCAAGCTAGCGTACGCTCAAGACACACTGCCAACAGGCAGCGTATTAAGGTGAGCGTACGCTCACCAAAGAGCAGCGTACGAAGGCTAGCGTACGCTCGCTAAACAGCAGCGTACGAAGGCTAGCGTACGCTCGCTAAACAGCAGCGTACGAAGGCTAGCGTACGCTCGCTAAAGAGCAGCGTACGACTCAGTGGCGTAAGCTAAAAAGCTAGCTCACTGTTCACTGTCTTCTCTAAATGGCAAGAACAGCAAGAACTCTAAAGTTGAATCTAAGCTTCCATTGTCCATATCTTGGTCAAAACAAGTCCGAATCCAACTTTCCAAAGGTCAAAATTGGGTAGAATAAAATTCTCTAAAACATGGAACCATCAAAACTTGAAAACAAGCAAGTTTGATAGATCAAAACCACCAAAATCCGAAAGTAACAAAACTCTAGATCTACAAGAAATAAAGCCTCAAAATAGAAAATGACAAGTTCTAATGTGGTTTAGAATCATGAGGAGAAGCTAATAAAACCATCAAAAGAAGTTCTCTTGTGGAAGCAAGTTGCACTTGCCTATGGTGTTCTTGGTTGGTGGAGAAGAGTAATGGTGGGGGAAGGAGAAGTAAATGAGAATTATGGAGATAGAGAAAGAAGAAATGGCAATAAATATCAAAGGTGGTAGGTAGGAGGGTTGTGGTGGAAATGAAGGAGAAGCATAGGCTAAGGTGTTCCACCCTTGGCCCATGATGAACCAAGCATTGGGCCGGTCGAACCAAGCCAACCCAAACCGAGGGTAAACAAGCCAAGCCAAACCAAGAAGATATGCAGATACAAGATAAAATACGTATACGTATTCCAAATACGTAATACGAACAACAGGTATTACAGAGGCCAAAGGATGTAAAGCCGTGCTCTGATACCATTATGTCACGTCCCGATTCCGTAGAATCGATAGTCGTCCCCCGGGCGTGATGCCGTGCGAACCTAAGTTGCGATCGCACAAGGCATAGTCATAAGGTTATCCGAAACACAACATCAAGTTAGAGTACGCAGAGAAATTGAATGACACATTTGAAATAGAAATAGACTTTTTCATTGATGATAATAAAACTTTACATAGACTCCTTTACAATCATTGCCGCGCGGGCTACAACATGACTCGACTTACAAAATGAACGCCGATGAGATAGGTCGTTCTATACATTACATCCCCTTTTTACAAGCAAATATATTATCTTTCCACCTGCTATCGAGGCGAGTCGAGCCGCCATCTTCTTTTGGATTGAGTGTGGATCTTCTTCAAAAGGATTCCAGAAAACAAGCCTTTACACGCGGACGAGGCTTCAAAAGGGTTCACTTTGCCTTGAGCTTTCAAGTGGCACGCCCTTCGTAGTTCGGGGTACCTACATGGAGAGCGAGGATCAGTACATTACACTTTGTACTGGTGCGTGGCTATTTAAGTTCCAAGCTCTCATTTTGTTGAAGAGTTTATATGACTTAGAGTATGAATGTTTCTAACCATCCTAATGAATTGCAAATAAGCATATGACAAGCATAGTAAAATTTATGTTGAAACTTACCGACGGCGGCCGCGCCGCGCCTTATGAAACTTACCATGTTCTTCCCTGTCAATTGTTATCATTTCTATACCAAGTGCAATATATCATGTGTTGGTCACTGGCTCCCAGAGCCATCGTGGACTCCTCTAGCTTTTGTTAGACGGGGTCCTTTCAGCGTGAGTAGCGAGCCCCGCTGCAAGTCCTCGCCTAACCCGTGCCCAGCACATCTAATTATTTGTTTCCCTATGCCCGCAACGGTCCCGTGGCCTCGGGTTGCCGTGCGGAGAAAACGCTCACCTTGTCGACAAGTTGTCCATGACCATGCAAAGACATGTTTTTAGTTGTTAAGACATAGCCTACTCTTTCTTTTTGAGAACTTGCTCATTCATTCGTGTTCGTGCACTTGCATTTATCTTTTCATTCACAACAACACTATCGACTTTGCCTAAAAAGGGGGTCGAGAAGAGAAGGGTCAGCCACTCACCTTGAGTTTACTTCGGCGAGAGAACTTGCTGGTTGCGCTAGACGTCGCCTACGCGATCACCTGAAATCGCACAAGCAACCGATTAGAACACTGCATTATTCAAGGAGTTCGATAGAAAATGCGAGTTCGAAATGCAAGCCATGAAAACCATCGAAAATATTCACGAAAGCGCATTCAGAAAACAAAGCCAAAACCAACGCAAGCGACGTGAAAAGCAGAGCAACGAGAGGTCTCTCCCGACTCAGCCGCAGAGTCAATCCTCGAGGCGCAGCCCGCTGAATATGGGACTTGGTTCCGAAGAAGACATTCCATAACGAGGAATGGGTCTTAATTCAACCGTTCCCGTTCGATCGACTCGGCCGATCCCGACCTATCGGTCCCGACCGAATCGATAGCGACATTGTTCCTTTCTCGCGCACCCCGTGGACAGAGTACAAGGCAAGATGTAGGGACGGGGCACTACATATAATTTGTTAGGTTTAGTGCACTTTTATTTTGGCATATTTTTCAGTGCAAAATGGATCCGACACGGACACCATGTTGGCCCGAAATTACTTTTTTGCCCTTGTGTCCAAATTGGACTTATGGATAGGCTATCCTAGCTGATTTGACCATTCTGGACACGTTGGTGATGGTTGTTTCACCATCCGACAACATCTGTAGGTTTTTACCCTATTATTATAATCTTTCTCTTTTGTGGTATTTTGAGATCCATCGATTCCAGTGATTTCACAACCACTGAAATTGAATATGTTGACCCTGTAGATGTTTATAGGGACTAGCTTTAACCCTATTTGACCATGGTTGACTACTTTGACTGAACGTCGAAGTCGAGTCAACATTCGACCTAATTTAACCTAGAGTTGACCAAAGTTGACTAGGATTGACCAGTTAACCAAAAGTCAACTGTAAGTCAACCTTTGACCCATTGACCTAGTTTGACTTGGTTTGACTTACTGTGACCTAGTTTGACCTAGTGTGACTCAGTGTGACCTAGTTTGACTTAGTTGATACTAACTACAACATCTAAAGATCCATAACTAGAAATGTACTCATGTCACATCACGAAGACTAAGCAAGATAAGACGAGAAATAATGACAATATCACTAAAACAACTAGAATCTACAATGATCATAAGACAAGAAATAAAGAAGGAACAACAAGACTAACTAAGGATAACTACCAGGCAACTCACATATCGTCATTTGGTATTGGTTACTACGTCTCCTTATATTTTTCCAACGAGTTGACGACACGTAGCCAATTACACGAGATCGAGGCTAAAATATGACGGAGTTGCTATTTGGAATTTGGATCGTCATTCGCCGCGGGGCTGGCACGTGCTGGCCCGCGATCATGCGGTACGTCAGCGTTGGCTTTCCAGTCTGGAATGAACCAGCGTTAGCAGAAAAGGTCAATGGCTGGCTGCCATGCGGACCAGTGCAGACCAATCCTGTGGACGGTCAAAATAGACTTTCCGTTTGTGAAATACATGCTTACGCGGCCACGAATGCCTAACCACGCTATGGCTCTTATGATCTCAGATGTTTTTTTTTTTTTTTTTGTGTGGCTAAAATCTAAGGATTTATGGAACTTGGAGAGGAATAGGGGAGGGGAGCTTCAACTTTTAGTCCACATGGACTTGTTCTAATACCACATAGACTTAAGTCATCCAAATTTATAGGCCAACTTCTAAGTCACAATTGATAGAGCTCAGAAAGTGAGTGAGAGAGAAAAAAAAGAAAAAAGGAATGGATTGAGTTTCATAAGTTCCATTTTTTTTTTTTTTTTTTCAAGCCAAACACATGATAAGAGGACAAGAACTTAATAATAGAAATGGTAGTTCTTTGGATTCTTTTAGTTTTGTAAGTTCCATGACGTTCAAAAACCAAACACACAGGTCATGTTTGGTATCACTTTACCTTTATCCATTAATTTTTTTTTTTCTTAAAAAATTATTTTCAGTTTTTCATAAACAATAAGCATGTTTGACGTATTCATCAATTTATCTTTCGTAAGAAAATATACCACACCATGTAATTCCATATTTATTTATTGTCTTCCATTATTTTTTTTTAATGAAAACATAGTAAAGGACTACTTTCTAGCTTTCACTATTTTAAAATTTTTATTTTCAGTTTACAAATAACAAATAACATAAATACATTTACGAAGCATGTTTCTTTAAAATATATTTTTTTAATTTGAAAAAAAACAAAATAATACAGTGCTTTAAGTTTTGGAAAGAAGTGGAGAAAAAGAGTCCACATTCTATGTATTTCAGCCAATATTTCATACGGTTTGATAGATGTCAGACTGCGCTGTACTGTACTGTAGGAAATTAAAAGTATTTTCGTCTAACAAATGGGCTTGGACCACTAGTCAAAGAGCGGACACGGTTGCTTCTCGTTGGTGCGGACGTGGCCCGGGCCCGGCCTACGCCACTGCCCCCAAATATGCCTCGACCAGGTGAGGATTTCCACTCTCATTTTGAAACCCCCTTTCCTTTCTTTTTCTTTTCTTCCAAAACATTTATTTGCTGCTCTCCGCTGCGCTGCCCCCTTCCTTTTTCTTCTTCTTTACTTCTCCGTGACTCATCGCTGCCGGATCCACAGCGAGCGGCTGGTCGATCGGTCGCGAACTCGACTCCTTTTCTCCAGAGCTGTTGATGTTGCATCAATTCTGTAGCAAACAGCAGAGAGAAAGAGAGGTGGGTTCCTTCTTCCTGGAAGAGTTGAGATGATGTAATTGAGAGAGAGAGAGAGAGAGAGAGAGAGAGAGAGAGAGAGAGGAGTATGTTTCTTTCTTCGACAATCAAGGCTACTGCCAGCGGAGGAGAGAAGATGCGGAACCTCATCGGCTTCCGACTGCTCCTCCTCTCCCTCTTCTTTGTACACTCCAATCCGGTACACTTCCTTCTTTTATTATTTTGTTCATAACTCTGCTGACCAACCAAAATTCACTTTACTAAACCACGCGATTCTCTTTTTTTTCCATGAAAAATATTTCCATCACAAATTTTCCACCAATTGTAGTGTTTGATAGCATATATATTTTCCATGGAATTATTTTCCAAGAAACTATCATTTTCCGTATTTTCTTCTAGAACGGTGGAAAATGAAACTTGTCCAACCCATAGAAAAATATCATTTTTCATGGAAAACAACTATTTTCCGTGAAAAATAATGACAATCAAACGTCCAAATGAAGTTTTCCATAGAAATAATTTTTAAAATTTCATGGAATTTTTTTTCTAGGAAAATAATTCCATGGAATTAATTTCTTTTCCACATATTTTCCACCTTGCGACCAAACGCTGATCCTAACTTGAATGAAAAGAAAAACACTGGAGAGGATGTATAATCATAACATATTGCGGAACAATTATGTATGCACATAAGTAATTAATTGAGTTATATATCAATATCCATATTATATTTATAGAGTATGTTGGACCAAAATTTCCAACCTACTTGCCATCTTCTATTAAACAAGCAATTCCAGAATATGTCCAGTAGCCCACAATAGGGGCGATGTCTTGATCTTTGGGGTGTCTATCCTTTCCTTCCTATACTTTCAACTGACACGATACCGCTATCACCACTCTGACCTTTGGTAGAAGCAAAAGGAGGCCGAGCTTCTCCTCCCGTGTTCTCTTGCAACCTGAGGAGGTTGCTTTCTGGTGACCCGTACGTCCTGTCCTGTTGGATATCCGCGGTGAACCAGCACACTTGGAACACTCGACAATAGAATTTTGTTAGTACAAAACTTGTATGCAAGATTATACAAGCTCTCAAGGTAACACCCACAATACAAACGCGCACAAGGCTCTCACTCGCCCAGAACAGCTCCTAGCTTGGTGCTTGGGCTCCAAGAATGGTAGAGGTCTCCCCAATTTGTAGGAGAGGAGTGATAGCAATGGAAATGTCTAGAAGATTAGGGAGTTTGGGAGAAAGATGGACGGATAAAGATTTGTCTAGAAGTTTTCAATGTTTGCCATGACATGGAGAGGGTTCTAGAGCAAGAATTTAAAATAGGATAAATATATCTAGATGGAACGAGAGGAGAGGATGATGAAGAGATTTCTAGATGGATAGAAAGATGAAGTTTATTCTAGAAGGAGAAGGAGAGGAAGCGAAAATTGGTGTTCCCATTTCAACACATCCTTCCTAACGTTCACCTTGTCTTCTCCTATTCTGCTAGGATGGAGAGAGAAAAGGAGGTCTCGGCAACTTTGGTAGACCACCCAAAACGTGATTGCACAAGGCTTCAGACTAAGGTTCGCAATATTGGTATCGGAATCGATATTGGATCCTTCCTATGAGTATTGAATCCGTAGTATCGGCAGTTTCAGATCAAAGTATTGGACTTTTTGCTATTAGAAAGCAAATAATTGTTAGTAAATTATTAAAAATTTAGAAGAAAATTACTATATATCTAGGCATAATTATAAGTATTTTCTGTGTTATTTTTTAGTAGTTTTGAAATTGAATGAAATAATAGTCACCGTTATTGATTGATTTATTTGCGATAAATTAGTTTTCATCATTTACATGCTTTTACAACATTACTATGCTTTTACACCATTGGTGGTCGGTCTTTTTCATTCAATTTTTTCTGTCGAATTGATTGGGAAAGAAATCCCCCATATCGGTATTGGTCAGTATCTGTCGCGGTCGGTATCGGATCCGGACATGCCAAAATATCGGTATTGGCCGTATCGTATCGGTATAGGCCGATACTGCAAACTATGCCGTTTAGACACACTTAACATCTACAAGATTCAGAAAGGAAAATCCCGCTTAGATTGTGTTGTACATTTTCCCTTGGATTTGACCTTTTAACCAGATTTTCCCTTGGGGGAAAAACGTTTCGCTACCATTATTATGAAAAAGTGACCTCATTGGACAAAGTCTCTCGCATTATGCGAGTATTCTCAGTATGAACTGAAGAGGAAAAGTCTTACATGCATCTCACTGATTGTAATGTTTGTGATATGTAGTTCTGAGAGATAGTGTACATGATGGTTTTGGTTATACTACGGTATTATGATCTGTCTTCTAGTGTATTTCTTATGGAAGGGATGCTACTTTTGAAACCAAGTCAAGAAAGTGTAGATAGATGACTTGGGTTACAAACCTTGGCACCAAAACTTAATGTTTACTATAACTCACTGTAGATGGTTCTTTTCCTTTCTTGTGCAGATTTTATATCAGTTAATGCATTTACCGGATATTATGGGGTAAACTATGGTAGGGTTGCTGATAACATTCCTTCACCTGAACGTGTAGTGGCGATTCTGAGAGCAGCCAAGATTAGGAATGTCAAGATCTTTGACGCAAATCACAGTGTCCTCAACGCATTTAAAGGTACCGGGCTCGAGCTAAATGTCATGGTTCCAAATGAGATTCTAAAAGATATGAGTGATGATACAGGCATTGCAGTGCAATGGGTCAAGGAAAATGTGCAGCCTTTTCTGCCTGATACACATATCCGAGGGATTTCAGTAGGAAACGAAATTCTTGGAGTGACAGAAATCGGCGTGCAACAAGCTTTGCCGGGTGCTATAAAGAACTTATACAATGCTCTAAACAAGCTCCAATTGGCAGATAAGATTGAGGTCTCGACACCACATTCTGCGGCTGTCTTTGCCAATTCCTTTCCTCCTTCTTCGTCCACGTTTAAAGAGGATGTTCTTGTATATTTGAAGCCAATCTTGGAATTGTTTTCGCAGAACAAAGTTCCTTTCTATGTCAATTTTTATCCTTTTTTGGTTTACAAAGGTGATCCCGAGCACATTGACATTAATTATGCTCTCTTCAAGTCAAATTCTGGGATATATGATGTAAAGACTGGTCTGCACTATGACAATATGCTTGATGCTCAGATAGATGCTACTTATACAGCTCTGGAAGCTGCTGGCTTTGGGGACATGGAAGTTGTGGTTTCAGAGACAGGTTGGGCCTCTAGTGGGGATAAAGATGAAGAAGGAGCTACGGTTGAGAATGCAAGAACCTACAATTATAATCTGCGTAAGAGGCTATTCAAGAAAAAAGGGACTCCTCTCAAGCCAAAGATCCCTGTGAGGGCTTACGTCTTTGCATTGTTTAATGAGGATTTGAAGTTTGGGCCGGGTTCTGAGAGGCACTTTGGACTGTTTAAAGCAGATGGGACCATAGCATATGATATTGGGGTTACTGGCCCGAAATCTGCAGCTGCATCTCCATCTTCCTTGTCTTTGAAGGTATTTAATTTAGTTTTCCTTTTCATGCATCTTCATAAGGACCTATTTTACTACTGTGGAGTGTGGAATCAATCCTGATATTACTTTCAGTAAATCTTGTGGAAAAAATCTGCAACTTCTTAAATACTCTCCTGCAGTAATTAAACAAAGGCTTGTAGTACTTACAACTTTTGTCCGTTATACTTTATCACCCTGTTGGTCCCGTCACCATTATCGGAGCTGTTCCCCAACAAACTAACCACAATTCTTATGTCATGAAGGCTCAGAGGAATGATTAACCAAAATTTTATGGCTACTTGTTCACATGATATTAGCACTCTACTGGAAATATTTCTGATGTTCACACCTCCTAGTTCCAAAGAGTATTGATGCCTATCCTAACCTCTTCCTTTTTTTCTCTCTTTTTTTTTTCCTTTTACTTGTTATCTACTTGTTTAGCATCCCTTTGATGCTATGATATGTTATTCTTCCTACTAAAATTTGCATGTCCACTGCATCCAAAACTATATGTGCCATGTTTTGTGTGAATAAATATTGATAACTAAAAGAGCACTGTATCTCTATTTTTAAATACTATAAGATTCAATATACTTGCTATATTTATACCCATTAAGTTCTTCAATATCCAAACACAACTTGTAGAGATTCATTTTATGTTTATGCATATTTAAAAGATGCACATATATAGCCGTGTCCTCATGTTTAGATTCTGGAGAGTTATGGCGTGAGACACCCCATGTCTGTGTCAAAGTCCGACACCATTTTTTTTGGTCTCAAGTAATCATTTTTTATGTAGCTTGCATTTGCACTGTACACCATCCTGACTTCTGTAAATAAGTTTTGGCGTTCACTGAACATATCAACTAAAATACAAAAAGTAAAAAAAAAAATCTGAGAAACTTTTTTGAGAATAATCTGAGAAACTCCCTCATTCTTCCCCCCCCCTTTTTGTGTGTGAAACAACAAGACACCCACCACCCACCCAAACTCACTGACACATGGCTATGCACATCATCACAAACATGGCTATGGATAGTCCCGGATAGTCCCTTTACCTTCTGTTACTAGTAGCGGGTTTTCTTATGTTATTCTCTTTAGCTGCCCTTCCTGCCTTTCTTTTCAAGCCGCAGATTAAAAAATTAATCTAAAACCAGTCTTCTGGCCTGGTTTTGATTTCAAAAACAATTTGAGATTACTTTGGGTCTCTACCTGAAGCTTCAGATTTTTGTTTTTAAGTACTTTAATTTTATCTGAAATTTATCCTTAAAGGTTATGCTGAGAGACTTAGGATTGGTCTCTTTTTTTATTTTCTCTCATTCAGCTCTCCTGAATTTTCGCTGTTAATTTTAAATCAAGGTCCCGACTTTTTCCGTGTTAATCAATTAATATTGTGCCATCATGAAGCAACTTACCAGTAACTATTCATTTTGTCATAAGTGTGGAATAATGTACTCTAAGAGTCATCACTCTGAGATCAAATCATTTTACCCAATACATCTCCTTTGGATCTGATTGTGTAAGTTCTCTTACCAAATTAACCTGAATTCTGCCATATTGTTCGAATGGTATTTTTTAGATTTCCAATCTAGTGCTAGCTCATTCTCATCCTTCTGAAGCTGCTAATTATTCTCCTTCAGTCCTCCTGTGGATTCTTAAAATAACACAGCTTATTTTTTGTGCCTATGCACGCATATAGGAAATACGTAGGGTGTAAAAAAAAAATCAGTTGAAATCATTTTTTTCCACTTGTTTATAGTATACACATCAATACCCATATCATATCTCACATATTATCACCTTTATTTTGCATGGTGGCCTGTCTTCACTTCTGTGGGGAAGAAACTCTCTCCATAATGCTCTGGCCCACTTTGAAATTAACTGAAGTAACGTCTCTCCCCATAAAACATGTAATTGCTGCAATTGGGTTATAGTCTACAGGCCGTGCAAAGTCAAATATCTCCCTTTGATATCCGGCATCGCGCAAGTTCTTACTTCCATTTTTGCTGTGAGCCTTATCAGTCTTGTAGTTTAACTCACGTAATTACAGCCAAACACTTTACACTCACATAATTCCAGCCAAACACTTTACACTTTTAGCCTATATCTTTATTCAGCAGCACTTAGATTTTCATCTCTGCAATGTCGGCTTGATGCTTCCTCCTTGAATGTCTTAATCTTCCAAAGGACAACTTAAACCACTTATTTGGGGCTACTTATTTATTTTGCACTTGCCCATATATCCAAAAATTGACGTGTCATCAGACATGGCTCTTATTAGGGTGTGCACTTGGTTCAACCAAACCTTAGTTTTCCAAAACAACATTTAACCACAAACCGCATGGCACCAATGTGCACCATATAATCTGAAAACTATATTTGACCAAACCATATTGAATAATTTGGTCTAAACTGCAAAACCACATGACATCAAATAGGAAAATACTAAAATTTTGCACCGGCGTAGAAGATTGACATCAGGTTCACAGCCGGTCGTAGAACTTTGTCAAATCTTATATGGAGTTTTTTTATGCTCCATAGCAGGCCCCATCCTGATGGGAGAAGACTTAGATGATGATTATGATGACTTCAAAACATACTAATAAAGAACCATGCCATATTTGTTTAATTATAAATGTAAACGTAATTTTACATAAGTTTCTTTTAATGGCCAACAAAGTTGTGCATAACTTGAGATTTCTTGTCAATTTGAGACTAGAGAGCTGCACATTTCTTATGAACTTTGATGACACTTCGTGGTTCATAGTAGTTGTTTATTTTTTGCCTCATGACTCATGATCCACCATTGTGTTGCATGAAGCAAATGAGATTTTTCATATTATTTTAGGTTCTTTTATTATTTTGTATGAACTATGAAGGTTCCGAGTGTTTCCATTTTATTTGATTTTATGGATTATTTACATGTTTTGGTTCGACATTGTTTGGGTCATTTTCTTAGAATTTCATTATAGTTGTTGAAGTATGACTATGAGAAGTCGAGCTTTATATCTTATGTAATAATGAGTTTTGAATATTACTATGTTTTATATAAGATTTTATTTTCGTATATGACATAATGACCGAGTTGATTATTGAACGTATTAATTTGACCCCGTTTGTCTTTAAAAGTGTACCGCTAGCCAACCCACCCTATCTTGTATCGAAAATAAAAACAAGTACAGTACCCGTACCAAGAACCGGGACGTAGCTTATATATATATATATATATATATATATATATATATATATATATATATATATATATATATATATCCACGTGATATATAATAAAATAAAAAGTTCGATGGGCTCTGCTAGGGTTTGCTCCCGATTGGGTTCCCCGCCCCCCGGCCCCCCGATCCGCTTGCGGGGGGGGGGGGGGGGGGGGGGCTCGCCGACAGGGAGGCGGGGGAAGAGGCGGCCGGCTGCTGGGCATTGCTGGAGGCGGCGGAGGCGGGTCCCCCTCCGGCGGGAGGGGGTCGGGAAACGCGGGCGACAGCCCCAGGCGAACCCCCCAGGCGGGGGGGGGGGTCGGGAGGCGCGGGCGGGCCTCCCCTTAGCCGGGGAGGGCAGGGTGGTGGCGGCGGGACCCCCCCCAGGCGAGGGGGGACAGGCGTCAGCGGCAGCAGCACCCCCCCAGGCGGGGGGGGGTCGGGCGTCAGTGGCAGCAGCACCCCCCCAGGCGGGGGGGGGGGTCGGGTGGCGGGGGCGAGAATCCCCCCGGCGGCGGAGGGCAGGGGTGGTGGCGGCACCCCCCCAAGCGGAGGCGGCTCTTCTGGAGGAGGTCCCATCTTCGAGTTCGGCTCCGGTGGCGACAAATCTGGAGATGCTGGCTGGCAAACCGTGACGAGACGTCGGACTGTTGTACGGAGAGGGCCCCAATCCCACTTTTCGGGAAGGGCGGGGACTGGAAACCAAGGGACTCGACCTATGAACGGCGCTTTGGAGTCCCGACGACGTGGGGGAGGTATGGTGAGAACGGTTCCGGGATGGAGGCCAAAGGCGACGGCGGCGGAGAAGGGAAAGGGTGTGGTTGTCGATAATGGCAGGTCGGGCCAGGACGCTGTGGCCCCCCCAACCCGAACCCCAACTGGGGAACAGAGGCCTCGGTCATGGAAGGAGGTTTGCACCCCAGTGGTGACGAAGAGCCCGATGTCTATGGAGTATGTTCCCCCGATGGCGGTTGGTGGAAGACTCAGGGCGTACTTCCCCGCAGATGAATTAGCGAAGGTCGCTGAGTTTTGGAAGAACACATTAGTGCTTTATGTGTTAGGAATAAGCCGTTCTACGGCCAATCAGGGATACCGCGAGAGAGTCTGGAGACCAAAGGGTAGCATGGAATTCTTTTCTCGGGAGAATGGTTTTTACTATGTCAAATTTGGGCTGACGGAAGATGTGACTAGGATTGTGCAGGGAGGACCATGGTCGTTTGATGGAAGACTTATTATATTGAAAGAATGGACACCTGAACTGAGGTGTGAGAAGGAGGTGTTGAATGCTATCCCTGTCTGGATCCGGTTTCCGGAACTCCCCGTCCAATTTTGGAGCATCCCTCTCCTCATGAGACTTGCCAGCCTCGTGGGGAAGCCGATTAAGGCTGATGAAGCCACCACCTTCCGATCCAGAATAATGTTCGCCAGAGTCTTCGTGGAGATCAAGGCAGGCTCGGAGCTTCCGAGCATGCTTGAGTTTCAGGTTCTGTCTGGAGAGGTCCTGACGCAGGCTGTGGAGTATGATTGGGTCCCTCCCATGTGTTCCCACTGTGCGTGTTTTGGGCACACCACGAGTGCGTGCAAAAATAAGGGGAGGGAGGCCGCCAGACCACAGGAGGTACAGACGGGGACTTCTCGGCCGGCGGAGGATCAGACACGCACCCGAGGAGGAGGAAACTCACAGCCACATGCCTGAGGAGACGGCACCAGAGGGACAGGTGGAGGATGCACAGTTATGGAGATTGATAGGAGACCGGATTTGGGGAGACAGGAGAGCTTGCAGGGTGCTCTAGTTCCATTCAGGCCACGGAGGACTATGACGACCAGGGGTATGAGTGCGGCGAATAGTGATCAGAGGGAGGCGGAGGCTTCAAAAGAAATTATGGTCTATAGCAGCAGGAAGAGGCATGCTCCGGCTACTCTGGAGGATCTCCCTCAGATGAGGGAGATGGATGAACCGACCGACCCCAATCCGGATTGGACTATCACACTTAGCAGGATTCAGGCACATCTTGTCCCTTCCTCTATGGTTGATGCTGTGCTGAGCAGACGGATGAGACACTTCCCTCGAGTGTCGATCCAGAGGAGTTACAGAGGGGCCCACCATCTTTTATTTAGATGTCGGTCCTAGCGTGGAACATTAGGGGGGGTGTTCCATTGGCCGATGGAGGGAGATTAGAGGGGTGCTGAGGAGAGAGGCATGTGACATTGCTATTCTGTTGGAGACGAAGATTCGAGGGGCCGCTATGCTCTCACGACGGACGCCAGCAGACTGGGACCACTTACATAACTTAGATCTTTGCGGGGTGGCACGGATCTGGGTTAGGTGGAATACAGGTAGCTGGGTGGGGGTTCAGACTCATATGTCTGAACAACTCATTGGTATCACTTTTGAGAATAAAGGGGGTTCAGATTCATCCTGGGTGCTGTTTATGGGCACAACGACCGGCGACTCCGGGAGGCCCTGTGGGAGGACATTGTGCTTATGGGCAGTATGGCGGATAACATGCGTCTTCCCCTACTCATCATGGGGGACTTCAATGCTATGTTGCTTCGTCACGAGAAGGTTGGGGGCAGGCCTGTTCCGGACTCGATTCTTTACGACTTCCAGAGTTGTCTTCTTCGATCAGGTATGCGGGGGCTGGAGCGAGCTGGACATATTTGGACCTGGCACAACAAGGCTACTCAGAATCGCATTGCTTGTCAGTTGGATAGGGCTTTGGGCAATAGCGAGTGGTTCAGATGGTTCCCGAACTCGGTGGCAGAAGGTCTGGCTGCGGGTACTAGCGATCACTCTCCTATCAGGGTGGGCCTGTGTGAGAGACCCACTTTCAAGGCGAGGCCGTTTCGGTACAACAACAGCTGGTACCTTTCTCCCGGGTATGAGGAGGTGGTTTTACGTGAGCTGCAGCACTTCCGGGATGGCACGGCCCAATTCCGCATGGTTCACAAGCTCAAGCAAATCAAGCGGGCTATCAGGGGGTGGGTGAAACAGCTTCCACGAAATTCTCTGGCGGTAAAGGAGGAGGAGCTTCGGGAGACTCAGGTGGCCCTTCAATCTGACATTATGAATGGGGTTCTGGCGGCTAAGGAGAGGTCCCTGATTGAGGAGGTTAGCACCATGAGAATGCAGGAGGAGATCAGTGCGGCTCAGAGGGCCAAGTGCACCTGGCTCAAGGATGGGGACCGCTGCACCAAATTCTTTTACGATGTGATCCGCACCAGGCAGCATCGGAACAGCATCCCGAGGCTTCTGAATGCTGAGGGTCGTCTGGTAGGAGATCCGGTGGCGATTCAGGAGGAGGCCGTCAGATTCTACACAGATCTCTATCAGCAGTCAGACTATGCTAGTATGTTTCCGGCCCTGGTCACGAAGAGACTGGTGTCTCGGCATGGGAACAGTCTTCTCTTGGCGCCGGTGAGGATGGAGGAGGTGGAGGATATTGTGATGAAGGCTAACCCAAACAAAGCTCCAGGTCCCGATGGCTTCTCTTCTGGGTTCTTCAAACGTCACTGGGGTGTGCTCAAGGCTCCTGTTCTGGCAGCGGTTCAGGAGTTCTTTGTGGAGGGCCGGCTTCTGAAGGAGATGAACCATACTTTCTTGACGTTGGTTCCTAAGAAGGAGGGAGCGACCTCTCTTGCGGACTTTAGACCCATAGCCTGCTGTAATTTCCTTTACAAGATTATTACTCACCTTATGTGCAGGCGTATGGAGGGGATTATGCAAGGCTTAGTGTCCCGGAACCAAGCTGCGTTTATCAAGGGCCGGTCGATAGCGGAGCACAGCTTGCTAGCTCACGAGATGGTGAGAGAGTTCAGCAAACCGGGGGGGATGAAGGCTTGTGTGAAGCTTGACCTTCGGAAAGCTTATGACACGGTTAACCGGGACTTCCTTTGTCACTTGATGCTTGCCATGGGGTTTGACGGGAGGTGGGTGGCGAGGGTGAGGGAGTGTATCTGCTCTCCTACCTTCTCTGTCCTCATCCAGGGCACACCGTATGGTTACTTCAGTAGCAACAGGGGGTTGAGGCAGGGCGACCCCCTCTCCCCGTATCTCTTCACCCTGGTGATGGAGTACTTTACTTGTATGATGGACTTAGCTGTCCATAGTGGGAGGATTGTTCCCCTCTTCCGGCTGGTGAGTCCTGCTGTATCTCATTTGATTTATGCTGATGATTTACTGGTGCTACTTCAGCCGACCATGAGGGGTATGAGAGCTCTGTCTGACATTATGGAGGAGTTCGGGCGACTTTCTGGGCTCCAACTGAATCGGGAGAAGAGCAGAGTTTACTTCAGTTTCCCGGTGTACTCTTCAGGAGGAGAGAGCCTTCGCTCTGGGTGTGGATAGAGGCGAGCTCCCAGTGAAATACCTGGGAGTCCCGCTGACGGTTAATTATGCCCGAGAGCAGGACTGCCACAGCTTGGTAGACTTTGCCCAGAGGCGAGTGGAGGGCTGGCAAGCGGCGGGCCTTTCGTTTGGAGGTCGGATTGAGTTGGTGCGGTCGGTTATTGCAGGCATTGCTATGTTCTGGCTTCAATCTATTCAGATCCCCATTGCTACTATTCGGAAGGTGGAGGCTATTTGCGCCAACTTCATTTGGAGGGGAGGGATTCATGCGATATCCTGGGACCAGTTATGTCGCCCCCCGGGAGGAAGGAGGAGTAGGGTTGAGGACTCTACAGGAGGTAAGGAAGGCTGCTTGTGTGAAGTAGGGGTGAGCGTCGGTATAATCGGTCGGTATTTGGTCGATTTTTTCGGTATTTTTTTAAATCGGTATTTGAAAAATCAATACCAATATCGTACCATTTAGAATCGGTTTTTTCGGTTTCGGTTAAATCGGTATTCGGTCGGTTTTTGTTCGGTATCGGTATTTTACCAATTAATATTTGATCAATTAACACACTTAAAATTGTAGAACCTCTTAACCTATAATATTTTTTTTAACTTTTTTGGAAGCATTAATTTTAAAGTTAAGCCTCTACCAACCAAACAATTAATCAAAATTATTAGAACAATATGTAACAAGTCGCAAACACCTAAAAATGAGCTTAAAATATCAAACGCGGTCACTAAGTTTAATCTTTAGTATAAGTTTAACCAAAATTCACTTCAAAATTCTATGAGAACACAAAAACATAAGCTCAAAAGATCAAAAACTCAATTCTTAGCATTCTTAACATAAATTCAAGTCCACTAAAATCCATTCCAAGTTCTAGGAAACCAACCAAAACAAAGATAAAATTGAAAATGAGTAGTGTAAAATTAATCATGAACAACATTAAAAAAATGTGCGCGCGCGCGCGTGTGTGTATATATATGTGTGTGTTTGTGTGTGAATCGGTTCGGTTCGGTATTTTCGGTATGGTATTACACTCAAACCGTTACCATTACCATTATACCGTAATTTAGTCGGTTCGGCAATTCGGTATCGGTACATAATTTCGGTTCGGTTTTTCGGTGTATTTTTAATCGGTATTCGGTCGGTTTTTTGGTATCGGTCGGTATTTGCTCACCCCGTGTGAAGATGGCTTGGAATTTCATCAAGGGGGGCCCTGGTCGGATTGGATGGCTAGCAGATATTTACGGAGGACCAACTTCTGGGCTTGCAGAATTGACAACAATTTCTCGGTCACATTTAAGGCCATCCTGAGATGTAGACCAGTGCTCCAGACAGCTATCTGCCGGCGCATGAAGGATGGGTCGACTACCGACCTATGGAGAGATCCTTGGTTGGGTTCCAGATCCCTCCTCGGGATTCTGGGAGAGCAGATGGACAGGGAAGCAGGAAGGGGGCTCACCTGCAGTCGGATCATCAGAGACGGAGTCTGGAGGCCAGAGGACTACCCTTATACTGCTCAGCTTTCAGCCGAGATACACCTTATTATCATCGATGCTAGCCAGTCGGAGGATACATGGTGTTGGGTGGGCCCAGGTACGGGTGGAGGGTCCGGTCTTTTCTGTTTTCGTAGCTGTTATGAGTTGGTCCGGACCCATCACGATCAGGATGAGGAGGCCGCCTTCATCTGGGGCAAGGGCGTTGCACGGAAAATGCAACTCTGTGCTTATCGGCTGCTGCGGGGTAGATTGATGACGAGAGATAGACTCCTCCGGTTTGGGATACAGATCCCGGATGCTAAATGCGTGCTCTGTACGGTCGAGAATGAATCCATTGGGCATCTGTTCTTTGGGTGTCCGGTGTCATGGCACATTTGGACTGAGCAGTATGCTCAGCTGAGAGGAGGAGTTGGGAGGGACCGAGATATCCGGAGCATTCTTAGCTGGATTCGAGACAGTGGAGGCCGTGAGCCGGGGTGGGCTAGAAGAGCCAGAGTCCGACTTGCTGCGTCTGTTTGGCACATCTGGAAGGAGAGGAAGTGAGGAACAGACGTATCTTTGAGGGCTTAACTACTCCCCCGATTGGAATTCTTCATAATATAGAATTCGATGTATCTGTAATGGCCCCATAATCATCTTTTGGGGCATGGAGAGTTGTGATGTTGTACTTTAATACCTTTTCCGCTATTTGCGAGGAATAAATTCACCCTTATTCCAAAAAATATATATATCCACGTGTCAAAATCCTGATAGCCTACAAATGCATAAGTACCATTCCTCTAATATTTAGTTGCGATTTGCTAAGATGCATGCGGACATTGGTATCCGATCGGTTCTAACACGTGAACTCCCCTTAAGAAATTTCCTATGGGGATCCCTTAGGAACCTTTTTTCCTACATATATGTGTGGGTGTTTTGTGTGGGTGTGTGTGTGTGGGGGGGGGGGGGGGGGGGGGGGGTAGGTGTAATATTATGCAATTTGGGTGGAACCAAACATTCTTCCAGAGCCCCCAAATCAGAAATTAAAAAATTAAACGACAAACCAAACCATCTCCCAAAAACCAAGCCAAATATCATTTTTGGTTGCAGTTTGAACCACATCTGCACAACCCTAGCTGTTATGGGTATGCTTTGAGTCTGTGATTTCATACTCAATTAGATCATCTGATAAGTAACCTGATAGGGTTGTATTTGTCTCTTTGTTGATGAGAATCATACTCAATAATCAATATACTTATATATGCAGTCTATGACATATTGCATGTATATTATCTCTCGAAGCTTCAATCTTATAAATTGCTTTCACCCATATCAAACTAAGTTAATCTCCTCATGCTGGAATCCTGCACTTGTTAACCGGCTTTTAGCCTTAACCCACTCCACCAATCCTTGGTACTATTCCGCTGCCTGCACGTGATATTTGTTGAGCCATCTAGGTCGCCTTTGTTACCATCATCAGCTGTAAGATTTGTCGAGCCATCTTGGTCGTCTTTGTTACCACCGTTTAAAGCTTTTGGCCATCTTATTGCTGCAGGTCAATACCATTGCAACCTTTCCTGGCTTCCTTCAACTATTTAACCAATCAAGCTCTTGAAGACCTAAGTAGTTTGGCTCTCTATAGCTTGAACATGAGTTGACAGTGTGCTTGATTTCAACAGATATGACATGGGAACCTTCTAGAAATATGATAGTGGATATGCCCATAGTTACCCTGGTTATTGTTCGTCTCGATAAGTAGTACTCGATACGGGGTAGGCTACTTTTGATGGTACGAAGTGCCTAGGAAGCACATGGAAGATACGTGATACACGATAGGCAAAATATATACACACACACACACACACGTCCGGGAGAGGTTTGGACTGTGGTCTCTGGATGGGAGAAAGGAAAGTGTTGTGGCGATCGTCGGAGCTGGCAGAAGGCAGGTGGGAGCTGAGGGAGGGCGGTGATGGCCAGATGGGAGATCGAGAAGAGGGGGTCGGCGGCTGGACGCTAGGGGGGCGTCTCAATTGTCTCGTCTGCGTGGTAGGGAGTTGCAGCAGTCTCAGGTGCGACAGTAGGAAGGAGAAGAGACAGAAGACAATCTGGCTCTTAGGTGCAACAGGAGGAAGAAGAAGAAGAAGAAGAGACAGTTACGAGTCCTTTTGTTCTTACTGCTCACTGAATCGTTTTTCCTTTTTCAAAGATATATTCCAATTTGTATCCTAAATGTATCAAATACATATCCACAATTAAAAAATAATTAAAATTCAGGATATGTAAAAGCAAGTATCATGGATGTATCCGGACGTACCGGATGCGCATTGCGTATCCGATACGTTCGAATACGGATTCGTGGTCCATGTTTAAGTATCCTTGTTTTCCAGCATAGTGTAAGGAGGGTAGGCTTAAACGGTATGCTATGGTCCACTTAAGAGGGGTTTGTTAGTGTGCATGTATATATTTTTTTGTGTTTATTGGGGAATAATTCGTAGTTAATTCTACAACACTGTAGACTTGTATACTTCATTTTGATAATTAATTGATTTTATTGTGTTTATATTATCATTTGATTGATATATGTATTGATTTTATTGAATTTCATCTATTATGATATGTGTCGACAGTTTTAGCAATCTGGATCGGGAACTAGTTAAAATTGGGGGAACAAGTTAAATTGGGATCACTGGATATGGGTCCCGGTTCCTAGGGGATAGGGGGATCCCGGTAGCTATGGATATGCCTCTATTTGTAGATATGCATGTGGCATACAAGGGTCTTGAAGACCTAAGTAGGTCTTTGCTCTATCACACAGACACATGACATGGCTTCAAAATGTGCATTTTTCAAATGGATCACATGGGGACATTGCGGAATCTGACAGAGGATATGCCTATAGTCTTCGATATGCATGGCAGCATGTGGCATATTATTAATAATCCACTTAATTACACTCTTGATAGCTCGATGATTTGATTTTGGAATGTACTCGATTTCCATACTTGACATATTTTACTCAGAAGCACGATTGATTTAGTTGAATACTTGTATGAGCATGTTTCAAGAACAACAACAGGACAATACACTCTTCATAGTCTGACAATTTAATTTTGAAATATACTTGATATCCATACTAAAGTCTGTTAGTTGAATTTTTTTTTCCTTCCATTTTGCT
This sequence comes from Iris pallida, assembly GCA_029216955.1. Classification (NCBI taxonomy): domain Eukaryota; kingdom Viridiplantae; phylum Streptophyta; class Magnoliopsida; order Asparagales; family Iridaceae; genus Iris; species Iris pallida. The sequence goes on from JANAVB010018197.1 coordinate 2,648,153, forward strand.
CTGGGGCTATCTCCTCTTAAACATGCAAATCCCATTGCCTTTTTCTCAGCCTCCATGTTTGTTTTGGTCTATCCCTAGTTAATGCAGTTCTCTAGGTAAGCTCTAGTGGCTTCCTAATTGGTGTAGCACCGAACCTTCAGAAAAGATCATCATATTTCTCAATTGGTACCACATCCGAGTCTCGTCTTTTAATGTATCTTAAACTCATTTATCTAAGTATTCTCACTTCTATGCTTATTTTTCAGATACCTCTTTAAGTGCCCATTATCTGACAAACACACTATACAAAAGCTACTTATTTTCCATGATTATGTTCTAAATCTACAAACTTCCTTCTCAACCTCATCATCACAAATGATAAGATCTTAAATAACAAAAGCTGTCAGTTTCATGTATTGCTTGGTTATCCATATGAATGATTCCCTTGTTTTTCTTGTTAATTTTTGCTAAAGCTAATTTTTGCCTGTTCTATTTTCATATCACAATTTTTTACATTATCTATAATCTGAAATTTCTCACTACATTTCTATTCTAGAAGCTATCCTTATCTAATCTTACAACTAACACAAAATCATCCGTAAACAATACATACCATGGAACCTGATCTTTCCACTGACCAATAAGTTTACTAATGACTAGTGCAAAAGTGTATGGTTTTGGTTTGTATATAAACCTACAGGATGAGAATTAGTACGGTGATCGGAAAGAGGATATGTGATATAAGCCTTAATAAGCCCAAAGGCTTGTTTCTTCTCAAATTCCCAATTGGATTAAAAATCTTGGGCCTTCACTTGCTAGATACTTGCTTCTTCTCAAAATTTCAAGGCCTTGTACAAGTCCTGTTGGATTAATAAATCTTGGACGTTCACTTGCCATAGTCCAAAATTATTATTTCCATCAATTTTCTCTACTTTGAGTTTTGTGTTGGCAACTTTCCCAACCATATCTAGTTGTCATGTTTCAGAATTGTATCTTTGATACTAGTTTGTTGGAAGCTAGATCTTGCTAACCGAAACACTTATAAATAGAGAAATAGATGCAACGGAAAAATAAAACCACGGAAAATTTAATGTGGTTCACCAAATTGGGCTACGTCCAGAGGCAAAGGCGATCGAAAGATTTCTAGTATCCAGAAGAGGATATAAAACAAAAGCTATAGAAGCAATCCCAACCTCCAATGTACTCACCAAACTCATGAAGTTTCTTACCCAAAAAAAACTACAAGAGTAGTCACCAAATTCTCCTTAGACTCTAAAAGGTTTGTCCCCGTTGTGACTCTACAAAGTCGTCCCCATTGCGACCTTTAAGGTAACATGCTTTTTCACTTGCTTCCAATAGGAATAGGTATATAATTCCTGTATATGTAGGATTCTGCTTATTCATATTAACCAACCAATGAGTCTTATTAGAAACCTATATAATAATCACTTAGGGATAACAACAAAAAGTTATTTTGTTTGTGTCCTATTTAAGGTATGATATGGAAATCCTTTCCTATTTTGAGTCATATACAATAAATTTCTGTGTTTAAGTATCCCTTAGTGCTTCAAAAGTACAATTGTTCAGGCTCTCGGTTATATAAAGGCTAAATTACCCTAGTGACACCCCAACTATAGCTTTTGGCACCACAATTTCATAAATTGCTCTTTCGAAGCACATTTCCGTCTAAATTTAGTTGCAAATAAGAGTTCATCATGAACAAAAAACATTATTATTTATTTCATTACAAAAACCAATATAGCACCAACAACTAGGGCTGCAAATGAGCCAAGCCGCTCGCAAGCTGCTCGAAGCTCAGCTCGATAAAAGCTCGCTTGAGCTCGGTTCGTTTAGTAAACAAGCTGAGCTCAAGCTTCATTTTTTAGCTCGTTTAATAAACGAGCCAAGCTCAAGCTTAGAAATACTCGGCTCGTTTGAGCTCGCGAGCTAGCTCGTTTATGAGCTTGCGAGCTGACTTGTTTATAAGCTCGTTTAGGAGCTTGTTTAGAAGCTCGTTTGTTCTTTGTTAAATTTTAATTTTATATATGTTTATATAACAATATAGTTGTGTGCTTTATATATTTATATGTCCTTAATAATTGACATTAAGGAACTTTTTTAGGTTTGAATCTAAGTACATGTAATATATTATTTTTTTCTGTCCTAAAAAAAAAATACATGTACTTGAATTCAAACCTAACTAGCTTGAAATCAAGCTTAACGAGCTTGAAAGAGCGACCTTGAAATCAAGTTTAACGAGCTTGATTTTGAGCTTATCAAGCTTGAATCAAGCTTGCTTATCAAGCCAAGCTCAAGCTCAAACCAAGCCAAGCTCAAGCTTAATATAAACAAGCTCAAGCCAAGCTCAAGCTGAAAAATAAAAAACTTATCAAGCTCAAGCTCAAATTCGAGCTCGATTAATCCTTGTCAAGCCAAGCTCAAGCTTACAAAAGCTTGGCTCGTTTGCAGCCCTACCAACAACAAACACAAGTGTTTAAGTACCCAAAAATTGATGAAAGGTGTTTCAAAAGAGCATTTATGAAATTGGGGTGCCAAAATTAAGGATAAGTTGGGTGCCAAAACGCTTGAACACTATAGTTAGGGTAGGATAATTTAGCCTTATATAAATGATGCATACCACATAATCCAATCAGTCTTACCTATGTGTTTTCCCACATACCAAGCTTTATTAGATTTCTAGAAATGAAGAAGTAAAATAACAATAATGAAGTTAAGTAAATAAATAAAATAAATCTTTGCCTTTGGCTATGCTATTACCGTCACACATAGGGGTGAGCAACGGTTCGGTTCGGTTCAAACCGAACCGAAATTCAGAAAACCAAATAAACCGTAAACCGTATATTTTAAAACCGAACCGAATTTGTGAAAACCGGAAAAAAACCTAACCGAATTTAGATGGATCGGTTTTCGGTCGGTTCGGTTGAAACAGAAGAACATCGACATATTAAATGACGTCGAACAAAAATCCACAACTGATGAAACAATTAAATTGCGTCGAACAATAATCCACAAAAAAACCATACTTACACGATCCATTACAACTCAAACAATAATCCACATAACTGATGAAACAATTATAATCCATTATCTTACAAAAAAAATAAACTACTAAAATAGCTACAAACTACAAAACCAAATGGTAACTAAAAATCAACATCAAATTTAGAATAAAAAAATGGTACATGACAGAAATGATGAGCTTTCCTACAAATTAAATCCAAGAGAATGAAGAGGAAGAGCAAGACGCGGGCCTCGGAAGGAGTTAACCGAGGAACAAAGCTCTCCGCCGCCGCCTCGACACCCGAAAATCCGCCTAACTCCGCCATTGACAGTCTGGGAGAGGAAGGAAGAGCAAGAGAATGAAGGAGAAGGGAAGAGCAAGATGCGGGCCGCGGAAGGAGGAGAGGAAGAGCAAGAGGCGGGCTGCGGAAGAGCCTCTTCAGGCGGCTGAGAAATTTGATGCGAGGAGAGAGAGAGAGTTAGGTGGAGTTAGGGTTTCTATACTTTTATAGTGACTTAAGGGTACAATGGTAAAAACATAATTTTAATGGTTCGGTTTTCGGTTCGGGTCGGATTCCAAAATCTAGACCCGAAATCCGATCCGTTTACCGAACTTTTTGTATGTTCTAAACCGATATCCGACCCGATCTTTTAAAAACCGACCCGAACCTCTATTTCGGATCGGTTCGGGTCGGTTTTCGGTTCTTAACCTGATAAATGCACACCCCTAGTCACACATCCCTTGCTCTTTGGACTTCATGATTTTCTAGTTTAGATTCTAGATTGCAAAGTTCATCTGTTTTCATATCATTTTGTTCAACGTGATGTTCTGTTTCCATTACCACCAAAGACTTTGCATAATTTATAGACAAAAGGATATGAACATAGTTCTCTACCAGATCTCTTCCCGTCACCCCCCCCCCCCCCCCCCCCCCCCCCCCCCCCAACACACACACACACACACACACACACACACCCCACACCCCAACAGGACACAATCCGGACACGACATTGATTTGTGCTTGTCGTAGTGTATTTGAAGTGTTTGTGTTGTGCCTCATATGGAAACAGTACCTGTATTCTTTTATAGTACTCCTTTTAGTTGCTTGACCATCACTTTTAGACGGAAATATCTTTTCATTATCCGTTAGTATGCTGAACGTCAGGCCACGCATTACCCTTTTGAACTGACTACTTCTGTGGTAATGATCTCCAGGATATTCAAGCTCGTTGTTGGTCGGTGCCCTACACCGTGGTTCTTATGGCTTGTTCTGCAGTTCTACTGCTAGCCTTGAGTTAACCGAATCGATTTAGGTCGGAAACTCACACTTTGCCTTCAGCGGAAACCTGTATCACATCACATCCAACTTGCTATCATCAGCACTCTCCTGGATGCTTAGTAGTAGCAGCGGATCACCCATTGATAAGTCTTGGTATTATTCATGAATGCAACTTGCTGATTGTTTTAGTTACTCCAGCACTGCACTCAATTAAACATGTTTATACAAACAACTGTCATTTCCTGTCGAGCTCAATTTGTACTATCAGACTTGCGCATGCCTGAATCTATTTATTCATGTGTCCATTAATATGTGGCATCTTGAGGGCTGATATCGAGCACTGTCGAACTTTGTTGAGTACCAGTTTTGGTTCTTTGTGGTTTAATAGATTATTAGTAGTATTTGCCAAGTCTCGTTCTGTTTATGTATTCAAATGTACAGAATATATGTTTGTTTGAGCTTCCAACAGAAAGTACAGTCTCGTGATCTTTGCATCTTGTTATGATTAAGAGATTCAGTAAGTACCTGATTTTTTTTTTTATAGCAAAGCATGATTTTCTATAACTGCTGTTCCCTGTTAGCTGCAAAATTCATGTAAATACTTTTCCAAAGGGGCTTCAAGATGTGCTCATCATATTTGCTCCAACAAAATTACTTGTCTCCAAATCAAGTCTATGAAATTATCGAAGTCCAACGAAAAAAAATGTAAGAAATATGACACGGCGAAAGAAGTTTAGAAGAATATATTCCTCAGTCGGACTGACAGAATCTGCTGCACATGTACAGATTCTGTCAGTCGGTATGGCAAAAATTGAACATGTTCAATTTTTGTCAGAAGGTCTATAGAAAATCAAGCAATTATTGTTTGGTTGCTTGCTCACAGTGTTCCTTTGTTTTCCACTGTGAGCAAACATTGTGAGCAAGCAAGCTGCAATGAGTCTTTTGTTTCACCGAACACTATTCTGTAGTTAAGCAGGAGCTGTTTGGAAGCTTGCAAGTGCGTTGAAAGTACATTTTTTTTGCAACTGTATCGAAAGTGTCACCACCTCCTGTGTCTGGTAGCTTGTAAGTGGGTTGCACGTGCATTGAAAGTGCACTTGCATTCTTGCATTGTCACATTCAATGTATTTGTACTTGCATTACAACAATTATAGTGTTTGGTTAGCTATTGCAAGTGCATTGAGGTTTGAGAGTTGATGCAAATGGGGAGTTTTGAGCTGCAGTAGAAAATGAGAGGAACTTGCTGAAAGTGGAAAGTTTTATGGCTAATTTTTCTTCGTTAATTCAATTGGATTAATTTATTTATCAATACTCGATTTTGTTAATTTATCTTTAACTTAATAGGAAAGCACTTTTAAGTAATAATTTTTAAAGAAAATTATTTATTAATTAAAAAGTTAATCACAGTTAATTTTACATTAATTAATAAATTATTGTTTTAATTTTTTGTTCATTTATTTTGTGTTAGTGTTTCGTTAATTATTTTTTCTTAATTTTTTAATTAAAATTTTGTTAGTTAGTTTTTGTTAATTAAATTTCCAATAATTATAGTTTTTCGTTAATTTATTTTTTTGTAATTTTTTTATTAAATTTTTGTTAATTATGTTTTGTTAATTGCATCTTCGTTATTAATCGGTTCTTCATTAATTAAAAATAATAATGACAATATGTTTTATGTTAATTAAGATTAAAATTATTTTTTATTTTACTAAATTTGTTAATTTTAAATATTTTATTTTTGTTAATAATTTATTTGTTAATAAATAGATAATTTTAATTCTCACTTCAACTTTCATGTTGCCATCCAAAACATTGGAATTCCAAATTTTCAATTCCCACTTCCACTTTCATAGGCTTTTTCTAAGGGCACCACACAAATTACTAGGGGCTATCCCAAAAATGTTTAAAAATATTACAAGTTTGCCATCAATTTTTTTTACTTGGGACTAGCCCAAAGAGTGGTATAAATACTAACTTCATTTCATTTCCTCTCTTCCTCTTCCTCTTCCTCTACTCTTTCTTCCTCTACTCTTTTTTTCTCCTCCTCCACATTTCTAGGTCATAAAATTCTAAACCCTAGCCCAAATTTTTTTCCAAATTTTTCTAGAATAGCACCTTGACATCAGTGGGCTAGAAGTAAATGAAGAGAAAATAGCCAATCACAATCCCAACAAAGATTTCAACTCCGAATCCAACAAAACTCAGCACAGAGCTCAACAAACCCATCTCCTCCATTACCGCCTCTCCAAGAATCAGAAGAAAATCACCACAACAACAAGAAAATAAAATACTAATTTTCCACCCAAAGAAAATAATAGTTATTTTGAGAAACTTAAAAGTGCTAAAACGGAGGTTCAAACATCATTTTTTTGCGATTCTAAAATTTTGGAAGGCCGTCTAACGGAGAAGCGGTTAATCTCGGGCTCCTCAAAGATACGCTCATTTTGCGACAAACCGGACCTCGTTTCGACCTCCAAGTCAAAAGTTATGGCCCTTCAAAGTTTCAACTAACCATAAAATGCAGGAGAATGGTTATTCTCCGTGTTAGAACACGAAGAATGTTAATTTTGCATGAGGGTGGTCATTCTCCCTGTTAGAACGTAGGAGAATGGTCATTCTCCGTATAATTTAGGACTGCCTATTTGTAAGTCTCTGTGATGAGAGTTTTGAAACTCTCTATCACAGAGAGTTTCAATTAGGACTGCCACCCCCCTGGCAGTCCTATACGAAATGAGGACTGTCAGGGTGCTGGCAGTCGTAATTGAAACTTGCTGTTACAGCAAGTATCAATTAGGACTGCCAGCACCCTGGCAGTCCTACACTTAAGTAGGACTGCCAGGGTGCTGGCAGTCCTATTTATAAGTCTCTGTGACAGAGTTTCAGTTTGAGAAGCTCATCACAGAATTTTATAAATAGGACTGCCACCCCCCTGGCAGTCCTACACTTATGTAGGACTGCCAGGGTACTGGCAGTCCTACTTAAGTGTAGGACTGCCAGGGGGGTGGCAGTCCTATTTGTAAAACTCTGTGACAGAGAGTTTCAGTTTTCCTTAAGGACGGACTGCCATGTTCCTGGCAGTCCATCATTCTTTCAGGACTGCAGAAGAGATGGCAGTCATGTTTTATAAAAGGACTGCCAGGCTTCCTGCAGTCATGTTTTATAATAGGACTGCCTGGAACATGGCAGTCCACTTTGGCAGTAGGACTGCCCGTTCTTCGCCAGTCCTCAGAGATGACGCCCACGAGCAGCAGCCGAACGGCCATTTCGTGTTCTAGGGTTAGGTTTAAACGAAAAAACTGAGATTTTCTGAGTTCGAAAAATACTTTGACAAACAAAAAATTGTTCTAACCTAATTTATCATAAGAAATGTAGAAGAAAACTAGGGTTAGGAGTTTGGATTGGAGTTAGGGAGAATGAGAGTAGGGTTTTGGAGAGTAGGGTTTTGGAGAGAGGGTTTTGAAGAGAGAGAGAATTTTTATGAAAATGAAATGAAAGAGAGGGTTTTGGGGGGGGGGGGGGGGTAGCCCCAAGTAATTTTCGGGACGTCCCCAGTAAAAGTTCCTCAAACCTGGGCTGTCCCCTAGTAAGTGATAGCCCCTAGCAATTTGTGTGGCGCCCTTAGAAAAAGCCCTTTCATATTGTCATCCAAACTAAATTGATACAAATTCCAAAAAAAAAAAAAAAATCGAAACACTTTTTGGAAAATGAAACTATCTACGTTACAACATGTTACAAATTCTACTTTTACACTTTTAAAAAGTTACACTTGTCCAAATAATCCCCCATTGTTTGTTTGGTTTAAAGGCACTATGAGCAACAAAGGAGTGTTAATCTCTACTATTATAAAGGAGCTTCAAAACGGCTCAAGATTGAGCCGTCTAAGCCGTATATATCATCAACCATTTTCTTAAAAAAATAATAATAATAATTTTAAATTAAGTACTTTTTTTGTGGGTAACCAAATCCTCTCCTCTCACGTAAAAAATTAAAAATCACGCGATACTAGAATATATTTAAAATTAAAGTCGTGTTTAAACTAACTACATAACATTATCTAATTAAACACATATCCAGAATTAAAAAATAATCATAACAAATTATATTCAAAAATTATATTTAAAATATTGTAATATAATTTAAATTTTATACTTTTATATTTTTTTTCACGTGAGTAGTTTAATATAGAAGGCATAGTATTTGTTTGGTTGCATACTCACAGTACTTGATTTAATATAAGACACAATGTTTGCTGACAGGAAGGAGTCATTTCATATAAGACAGTGTTTGCTCACATCACAATACTCGATTTTCCTCGGACCTTCCACTTTTTGCCATTGTTTATAAAATAATTTTGTACAAACTGAAAAACTTAAAGAAATCAACTATCAATTATAAGCATTGTATTTATGACAAATAGTACAAGTTGACCTTCAGTACAACAAGCAGAAGACATTAGATATTTTGACTATCTGTATACATATATATGGGGAAGAAAATTATAGGGACCTAGCAGGATTCCTTCGAAGAAGGAAACAAGATAATGTGTTAGTTTCATTGATGATTATACACGTTATGTTTGGTTGTATTTCATCAAAACTAATGATCAAGTGTTCGAAGAATTCAAGCAACTGAAAGCGTTGGTGGATAACAGAACTGACAGAAAGGTAAAAACAATGAGGTCTGATAATGGTACTGAATATACTCATGGACCTTTTGTGTTGAATTTATTCAACAATTTTAGCTCTCTTGTATTGAACGTATTCAATAACTTTTATGAAACATAATTAGATATGAAGAACCTTTATACTCCTTTATCTATCATATTATGTGTCAATATGTAAAAATAAAATCTTATGTAAACTTACTTATATTAGAAATCTATATATGAAAAACTAATATATGAAAATCCAGTCAAAGTCAAAAATGGTTATGATCGTTTTTTTGTTTGACATATTTTTCATTTAACAATATATATATATAATTTATTAAATTTTTTTTGAAAAACTACTACTATTTGTTGTCTGAAGCTTTTGAAAGCACGTAAAAAAAACTATTTTCAAAAACAATTTTCTATTAGTTTTTAAAAAGTTCCATCAATCATCGAAAAGACTATATGTTATTGTGCGTTTTGTTCTTTTGTGTTGTTTGTTGTTTTCCAAGCAATGAAATTGATCAAAAGTACTCGTTTCTAATTGACTTTCAAGGTGAATGTCTTAAAAAAAGAATTTTCTTGTAAGGCCTGACCAATTATAATCATCTACTTTTCATTATTCTATCTCCTATCCGAGGTTACCGATACCATTGTCATTCCCTTTGAGCTCTCAACCGAAAACGAGATACGATCCAACAAGAACAATTGCAAAAATGTAAATTTAAGAGTGTAAAAGTTCATTTGAATATGGTTTATAGTCTTCACTTTTTATGTCACTTTCAAAATACAATAGGTCGCAACATATTTCCAAGGTTAGTTTTTACATATTTTTTCTTTCAAATTTATATACCGTTGCCTCACTAACTACAATCACACACACCAGTCGCACTTGTATGTACATGTGGTGGGTCTGGTGGCTATCCGAAAATATTGCATCAAGTTTTTAACTCTATCTAACATGTCAAGGTGTGTAATGGACCAATTTCGGCCAGTCCGGGTCCAATTTTGATTAGTTTTGATCGGACCAATTCAATTTTGAGCAGCAGGTCAAGCCGGACCGAACTTTAGATTAAAACTCCAAATTCAGCACAGACCACGACCCAGATAGCTTAAGTCTAAACTAAATTCAGTTATGTTTGGACCATTTAGTTTTAAAAAAATTATTAAAGTTTACTATGTATACCATTTATATATGCTCTTAACTTCAAAGGAAGTACTTTATTCAATATTAATTTAATATGGGTCCGGTTTCCGGAACTCCCAACTATGTACTAGAGTATTCCGTTGATGATGAGATTGACTAGCCTGGTAGGACGACCCATCAAAGCGGATGATGCGACCACGATGAGATTGATGCTGAGTGTAAGCCCCTGAATTTAGGGCTTATTTTTTTCAATTTTATAATTCAATTATTTGTAATCGATATTATTATTTGATTAAATGCTCTTTACCGTGACTTGGATTTCTAGAGCATCAGGGATGCCAGTCTCTGGAAACTTTCTTCTTGAAGTTTGTAGTAGACGAGATTATCTTCATGTTGATATATCGTGTCCCACTCGAACTTGCTCCCTTGTACTCTTTTTGCTTCGCGCAAGTTCGGGTCAATTTAGACCATTTAATTATTAATTAATTTCCCACTCTTTTCCTTGATCCTCATAAGCACGTTACCATGACTTTTAATTTAGGAGCACCAGACTAGTCATTTTCTCGAAACCAACTTGTCATGCATGATCTACTCGAGACACTCTTCGCCCATGACCTTCGTGTCCTACTCAGACACACCATCTTGTGCTTCATTTTCTTCGCATAACTTTTGGGTCAATTTAGGCCAATTAATTATCTACCGTAAATTGTGACATGACTTCCAATTTAATTTCGGGACCCGACATCGACCCAAACCTGTCAACCCCAAATATGGACATGGCCCACACGAAGTCTACTACCCGTATGACACTTCTGTCCCATTTATTTGAGCTCCCACATGCTACTTATTTATCCATGATTATAAATACCTAAAAATAATTTATTTATTGTACCTAGTCCATTTTGGCCCAACCCGACTCCACTGAACCCAACCCCAGCTCCATGTTACCCTCCATCATGACTGCCCATACACCCCACTGATATTTTTCTCTCTCTAAATATCTCTCTCTATAAATATCTCATTTTTTTATTTTATATATATATATATATATATATATATATATATATATATATATATATATATATATATATATCCTTACACCTCACCCCATCCCCATCTCTTTTTCTCTCTCCCCTCTCACAGCCACCCCCCCATGTGGCCGAGAACACTCTCCCCCTCTCTCTCTACTTTCTCTCTCTCTCACTAATATCACATTCTCTCTCTCTCTCCCCCTCTTATTAATATTATACACACACACACAATATATAATCTCCCTCTCTCTCTCTCTTTGTGTAATAAACACACACACACACACCAACTCCCCTCTTCCCTCACAGCCGAACACCACCCTCCCCATCACACAACCCCCTCCATTCTCCTACTTTATCATCATCATCTCCATTTCTTCTTCTTCATTCTTCTTCTTCACAACCACTTCCACTCCCCTCCTATGCAAACAACACCAACATCACCACCATTATCACCCACACCACCACACCACACCACCACCACCATTAACACCACCACCAACCGCTGCTGCACCGTCGCTGCCCCTGGCTGCGCACGCCGCAGCAGCAGCAACAGCGAGCAGGCGCAACAGTAGCCACGGCCGACCGGTGCCGTGCCGCGGCCGCGGGCCGCCGTGGCCGGCCGCCGCGCGGTCCCCCGTGGCCCCCTTGGTCGGGCGCACCTTCCCGTGGCGGCCACCGTCCTTTGGGACGCGCCGTCTAGACGATTCGTGCGTTTTGCACGGAATCCCGTCGACGCGCGCGCAAACGAGATCCAGAAATAGCGTCTAGTCGCTGCAACTTCGCGCACGTTTTTCGGAAAATCCGACCGTTGGATCGTCGAACCATTTCTTCCGTCTCAATCTCGGTATATAGCTCTTCACTCCCCTGAAATTTCACCCGTTAATTTCGTCATTTGATACATCAAAACCGGCCACCAAGTTGACCGTTTAAATTGTGTTATTTTTGGACAGTTTTGCGGAGCCAACTTCGTCGGTTCGTATCTCCTCCATCGCAGCTCCGTCTGGCGTGCTACCAGTTCCTATGCGAAGCTGGTATAACCTTCTTCCTACCCCTCCAGTTTCGTTTCATTGTGAGCACGTTCGGTTGGTCGAATTCGACGCCAAAATTGGTCGTCCGAATTCTTTAATTTGCACTTGTAAAATTCCATTTTTGAATCCGGGACTCCGAATTCGATTTCTGACACCACTAGTAGACTCGTGGCGTCGTTCTGGCACATTTTCATATAAAGTTTGTTAGATTTGGAGGACGTGGACCCTGGCACACATTTCGGTGCAAAGCGGACCCCATAGTCCGAGTCAACGGGATTTTTTGACGCCGGCTCATCGGAATCCAATTTCGGATATACCATTGAGTTCGTATCGTCATTCCAGACTCGTTGACATATAATTTGCTAGATTTTAGTGGACATTGGATCCGACACGCATTTCGGTGCAAGTCGGATACCAATATCCGGGTCAACGGGTCATTTTGAGATCGGCTCATCGAAATCCAATTCCGGATATACTGTTGAGTTCGTATCGTCATTATGGACTCGTTGACATATAATTTGCTAGGTTTTAGTGGACATTGGTTCCGGCACGCATTTTGGTGCAAGTCGGATACCAATATCCGGGTCAACGGGTCATTTTGAGATCGGCTAATCGGAATCCAATTCCGGATATACCGTTGAGTTCGTATCGTCATTCTGAACTCGTTGACATATAATTTGCTGAGTTTTGAGGACATTGGCTCTGACACGCTTTTCCGTGCAAATCGGATTCCAATATCCGGGTCAACGGACCAATTTGAGATCGGGTCAACGGAATCCAATTCTGGATATACCGTTGGGTTCGTATCGTCATTCTGGATTCGTGGACATATAATTTGTTAGGTTTAGTGGACTAGTATTCTTGCACGTTTTTCGGTGCAAAGCGGATCCGACACGGACACCGTTTTGACTCGAAATTACCTTTTTTGCCCCTGTGTCCAAATTGGACTTATGGGCAGGCTATTCTAGCTGATTTGACCATTCTAGACACGTTGGTGATGGTTGTTTTACCATCCGACAACATCTGTAGGTTTTTACCCTATTATTATAATCTTTCTCCTTTTGTGGTTTTTGAGATCCATCGATTCCAGTAATTTCACAACCACTGAAATTGAATGTGTTGACCCTGTAGATATTTGTAGAGACTAGCTTTGACCCAGTTTGACCATGGTTGACTACTTTGACTGAACGTCGAAGTAGAGTCAACATTTGACCTAGGTTAGACTAGTTTTGACCCTGGTTGACCACAGTTGACTATTTTGACCAAAAGTCAACTGGAAGTCAACCGCAGCATAAAATTGATTAGAACTGGACCGAAGTTGACCAGTTGACCCAAAGTTAACTGTTAGTCAACGTTAGTCAAGTTTGACCTAGAGTTGACCTAAAATTGACCAGAGTTGACCAGTTGACCAAAAGTCAACTGTAAGTCAACCCTTGACTTGTCTTGACCTAGTTTGACTTAGTATGACTTGATTTACTTCCAAACCCTTATATTGATACAGTATTCCACCTATAGGTCCTCGAGGCACTGTTCTAGGACTCAATTGACATATTCCACCAGATCGCAGGCGAGTACATTCTCTGATAATATTTATGTTTTATGATATCGTCTATGTTTCTTGTATTTAGTGTAGATATCCTTGTTCTCTTGACACATTGTTCACACGGATTGGTATTTCTCTGGATCCCGTCATGAGATGTTATTTCTCGCTTTCCTTGGTATATCTTGTGCAAGTCTTTCTTGTTCCTTGTGCATTGTATAGACGCGATTCCTGCGAAGGCTAGCTACCCTCTCAGAGAATCGCGTGTCATGATGTGTCATGGTTGGATCCACTATACTGGTCGGGGACGGGGAGTATTAGTGTAGATGTGTGGTCATTATCCACCTTGTTTATTCTTGTAGACCTTGTTGAATAGCCAATCCTACACTCCACATATGATTGGCCGGATCATTAGACCTTGTGCAGAACCAAGCCGGCCACATGTTGAAACTAGTACTCACACACTTAGATAGATAATTCTTGATTCTTGTACATGCCATGATCAATTTTACTTGCCTTGTTCTAGCTCTAGATTTACAGCTTACCTTGCCATGATACTCACATGTACATTTTATGATTTGTTGTATATTCTCTCTATTTACTGTTACATTTTCAATATCGTCTAATTAGAACTGTTATTTGAGATTTGTGCTCGTTCCATCCTGACTGGATATGTTGACAAAATTTTAGGAGTAGTTGTGCCCTCGGTATTGGACTACATGATGTTGCTAGCTGAGGTGGATCTCACTATTTTTCTATGTGAGTTGCCTGGTAGTTGTCCTTAGTTAGTCTTGTTGTTCCTTCCTTATTTTCTTGTCTTATGATCCTTGTAGATTCATATTGTTATTATTTCTTGTCTTATCTTCCTTAGTTTTCGTGATGTGACATGAGTACATTTCTAATTATGGATCTTTAGATGTTGTAGTTAGTTTAGGGTACTTGACAGCGCTCTACCGTCGATACTGCGGCGTAGGCTGGGCGTGGCCCACGTATTCGTACCCGTATATCCGGTTGCGGGTCGTGACACGTTTTTAGTGGTGGCCCATGCAGGTCAGTCTTTGCAGTTAATGCGAAGTCGTGGTAGTGCTTGAGCTTATCTGTACTACTACGAGCCTGCCATAGGATTAAGGTTGAGTCATGGAATATTTTAGGATTTTGGTACTCAGTCACATATTAGGAACTCTTGGTAGATTCCAGGGATGACCCCTGAGAACCTTATTTCGAAAGCTTTTCAAATCTTTTCCCACTTGTTTCTATTCGTCTTGATTTTTGAAATATTGTCCGTATCAAACTTTATTCTTTCTTGGGATGAGTTGTGGATCCCAGAGGGAAGGTATAAGTTAAACTTATATATCTTCAAGGTTGAGACAAGAATATGATTTGCAATCTTATATCAAGGTTGAGATTATTTTAGATTATATTCCAGAACTTTCAATCTTGACCTAGATAGTACCTTTGGGACTTCTCCTGAAGACTTTTTCTAAATCCTGTCTCGGAATCTGTTTTCGCTAATTTTCATTTACTTATCCTTGATTTGTTGTTGAATCTTGAATCTTGATGTTCGTTCGTTGTTGACTTTGATGTTGTATCAAAAATCAGTTTTTTTAAATTGAGTTAAGATATTCTGATAAGCATATTCGATGAGAACGATAAATGTCTACCTTATTTATGGAGTTTAGAATTTATCGCAGTCATACTAGCTAGCTGTCACGCCCCAGAACCAGAATACTGGAGAGCGGGGGCAGACATAGCCAGCTACATATATTGAAATGGAAACCACCTCGATATACGGTCACGGCTGTCTAGATATGTGAGGGTTTACTACAAGCCAACAGTCTCTTATGGTCATGAACAAGCCTAGTGTCTCAATCACAAGCAAGTAAGTAAGGTCGCAAGATGTATGATCATTAAATATACAATAATAAGGCGTCCCAAATATTACATATTCAGCTGATCATGAAGCTAGTCGTTACAAAATGTTAGGACTAGCAAGAGTTTAGTCATACATGATCAACCCTAGGATTTGTTAATCATGTTTACAGCCCGTAAGCAGACAGTAAGTAAAAGTGCATCGAGCTAACAGGTGGTCGTCGGCTAAACGCCTCAAAAGAATAATTTTTTACAATAGAGTGAGCGAAACAAAATAGAAAACCCACTCTTGGCCCGGATTTCGTCTAGTGTTCACCATTGGGCTGGAAGCTTGGAAGATCCTCGGGAGCTGCTCCGAAATCTGGCCACACAAAACCAGCTGGGTCAACCCCAGAAAGAGCAAGTGCCACAAGGGGGCCACGAAATAAGAACAAAAGCCAGCAATCAGCACAGAAAATCTAATATTAAAACTAAAATTACGAAAACATGTCAGGATGATATACGACGTGATAACCATGGAACTATTCCGATAGCCAGGTTACAATCCGTAAACCAAACAAGGACCAGGATTGTAACCCTTCATCTGAACAGAGCTTGGTTTCCCACCATTTATCGGCAAGATAAGTAATGCAAGTAATCAAGACAGGAAACAATCTTGTACTGGATCAAGACATGACTAGACTGGTTATACCTCATTCAATCAATCACGGCCAAGTAGATCTTACGGCTTACTACTTTAACTAACTAGGGTTGTCACAGACCTAATTACTAACAAAATACAGTGAGATTGTTCCACAGCCACAAGCCCTGCAGACCATCCAGGCTACCCAGGACGAAAGATTAGGGTTGAATTCAGGTGGGTACATCGCCCAGAAGACAAATGTACCCTTAGGTGACTTAGAGGGTACAACACTCGACGGTGCGCTGGAAATGTGCCCTACTCGACGACAGGCTACAGATCCCAAGAGCGCCCAGGTAACGGGATTGCCTGTAGCTGTGTCAATCTCTTCATGACTACTGTGTTATTCTAGTTATTAACCTTAATCCATTTTAGTAGGTACTCCTGACCGTGGTACTCAGGAGTCCCATCCTAGACATGATGCAAGACAGGACAAGTGGATTTAACAAGCAAGCAAGAAAGAACCACCCACGGTGTCAAGGCAAGTCAAGTTAATTAGCCGTCGCAACAGCATTAAGATAACTCATGTCAGGGTACTTGTCGGGAGTGCGCCACGACGGGCCACTATCATGTCAGGTTGGTCATGTCAAGAGTGCACCACTACGGGTCACTGTCGTGTTATGCAAGTTCCTTGCCATACCAAGCCATGTACCATAGTCATTCCAAACATAACAAGTAAAATCAAGTTCATGACAAAAGGCGTAAGGATATAAAATGGGCATAAAATATCTAATAAAATATCAAAATACGGGGTTATAGAAGAGCCAAGCTTAAAGAAATAAAACCAAAACTCCAAGAGTCAGTGGACTAAGCAAGGGGTCAAGGGGTAGCATACGTGCAAAAGCACGCACGCAAGGCTCACTCAAGTCTGCGTACCAAGGCACCCTCAAGTGAGCAGTGTACGTGAAAAGTCACGCACACTCCAGGGGCAGCGTATGTGAAAAGTCACGCACGCTCAAGGGGCAGCGTATGTGAAAAGTCACGCACGCTACAGAGAGCAGCGTAGGTAAAAAGTCACGCACGCTCAAGGGGCAGCGTATGTGAAAAGTCACGCACGCTATAGAGAGCAGCGTAGGTGAAAAGTCATGCACGCTATAGAGAGCAGCGTAGGTGAAAAGTCACGCACGCTCAAGGGAGCAGCATACGTGAAAAAGTCACGCACGCTACAGAGAGCAGCGTACGTGAAAGTCACGCAGGCTCAAGGAGACACGCTTCCAACAGGAAGCGTACTCAAGTCTGCGTACGCAGCGCTAAAGAGCGCGCGTAGCTCAGTGTGCATAAGCTAAACAGCTATGCACACTGCTCACTGTCTTCTCCAAACAGCAAGAACACCAAGAAAGAGCCCAAAGCTTCACCAGTTCATAACTTGGCCATCCGAACTCCAAATCCGGATTTCCAAAGTTCCAACTTGGGTGAAACTGAAAGCTCTTCCACATGAAAACATCAAAACTCATAGAAAACCAACATAAATAGCTCAAACCATGCAAAATCCGAAAATATGAAAAGCTTAGATCTATGATAATAGGGGCTCCAAATCATAAAAACTCAAGTTCTAATGTTTGTCTCCATGTCCTAATCTAGCAAATGGACAAGGAAAAGAGGGTTCTCATGTAGTGGCAAGATGCACTTGCCTAGGGTTGGGAGTGTTGTGGAGGAAGGAGAAGAAGAAGAAGAAGAAAATTAATGATGGAAGTTATGAGGAGAGAGAGTGGTAGGTGGGGATTATAAAGAGGGAGAGTTGTGGTGGGGATGAGGGGTAGCGTAGGGCTAGGGTGTTCCAACACATAAAAACGAACCAAATCGAACCAACCCTAAATAAAACCGAGCCATGCCAAAACCCAAAATACGAGAAATACTGAAATTCCACAAGTTAAGAATAATAAAAATACATGCCAAAAATCTAGATACGAGTATAAATACGAAATACGAGAAATACGAGAATTGAGGGTGACACTAGCACGACAGGGACGTGGAGCCTGATGTTGGTTATACTATCATAGTTATGGAATTTGGATTTTCTTGCAGCCATACCGGTTGGCGTGGTAAGAATTCCAGATGACATGATTTTAGGGTGTATACCCAAGTTATGGACTCCATCGTTTATTGCAGCCATGCTTACTGGCGTGGCAAAAATTTTGGCAACATAATTTCAGGAAGACGTGTATGGTTATCAGACTGTATCTTAAATCGGATCACTTCGTTATGACCGGGTGAGCAAGAACAAATTCTTATCATCATTCTTCCCCGTCTTGGTTAACTCTGTCTATCTACAGCCTAAATAGGATTTCTTGACAGTATTGTTTTGTGTTCCAGCTTTCGTATGATTGACTAAACTCTTCTTCACTAGCCTCTTGAATAATTCTTCTTGTCCTTCCCGATAATTGTTGAAAGTGCCTCATGGACTGATTCAAGGAAGGTTTGAAAAGTAATTTATCCTTGTATTACGGAATCGGGAGTTTGCATCCAGAGAAATACTGGCGAGGCATGACTTCGGATTGTCATGCCCCGATTCGTAGAGTCATTTATTCACATATTTTATCTCTTGGAATCGATCGTCCTCGCTTGGGCGTGATGCCGTACAAGTCTGGTTTTGCACTTGTACAAGGCAAAGATGGTACATAATCGATTTCTCCAAATAGGAACACATCGCAGCGGCAGGAGCAGATAAATTGAAGTATATGAGGACAATCTTTCACATTGAATAGAAGTTCTTTACTTCTTTATAGCAGCGGAGATAAAAGGACAACTTGAAGCCACACAGAGACATATAGAACTTTATTCTCTTTATTGATAAATGAAGAAAAGTACAAGACTTGTATTGAAGTACAATGTTTATAACAAATCTCACTTTACATTGAAAGCCAACTGAACAATACTATACAGCTTACATTTGATACTTGGAGACATTGGATTACAACTCGATATACTGACTTGGCTTACAATCTCACTGGTACAACTGATTACAATGTTCCATACATTATGCCCTTTATAAACAGAAGACATCATCTTGTACAAGGAGAGCTTCTGTATGCCCAACAAATCTTCGATGCCACGGAACCAATCAAGCCAATCTTCGTGTGAAGAACATCCCAAGCACGAGCACCTGCCCACAAAACGTGGGTCAGCACATCATCTATGTACTGGCGAGCAGAATCCAACCCACTCACATAAACCAACATTAAAGTGAACATTTAAGCAAGCATTTATTAGAATGATCTTTCTACTTGGAGCCTAGCATCAGTTTACAGTTCATGGGCAATAATCAGAGAGAAGCATGTAAACATAATTCTTGGTAGCATTCATATGAACATCTCATTTTAGCATTCTTGGTGTTATCATGCAAAGGCATCATTGAGGCATACTAGATATTATCATGAAAGGCATCATTGAGGCATCGTTAACATTAACATCTTAAACATGTTATGACAGTTCTCACTTCAAGCATCACTTAGCATGTATGTTGTGTTTGAGCAATGATTATAGCATGGCATCTTTCTAGCATACTGAATTTAACATGTTAAGCAGGATCTCATACTGAAAGGCTACATACAGCATCATTTACTATTTGGAACGAAAGCACGCAAGTTAAACCAACATATATATTGAGTTATCACATTTAAGTGATTTCTTACCGATAGCCAACTCCCTCATACCTGCATCAAATACAGGTTAGCAGATATACTTACTCTGCCTGCATAAGACATTCATTAGCATGCATCCTGACTACATGGTCACTGGTGTTTAACCATACGGACGTTGCCATATAGGTCTTCATTGGTAATGCAATGACTCCAGAGAAGGTAGCTAGCCCCAAAGGATGTCTCGCAAAACCCGTGCCCCCACTGGCACGCCAATGTTTTCTCCTAGGCCGGATCGGTCGCCCTAACGTCCCGGGGTACCGTCCGAGAAAACATATCCCCATCACTCTTATGCATAAGTTGTCCTATGACCATGCGGATGCGTGTCCGACTCAATCGTGAACATTAAATACATGGTGAAATATTGAAGTAAAGACAACAGTGCATCATCATTCATCTCATTCAAGTCATGTTCAATGACTTATTCATTCCCAACATTACCATCATTTCATTTGGTGATCTCAACGATCCCAAGCCTCATCAATTCTCATTCATTGCTTCATTGCAACATTTCTCATTATCATTCCTTTCTAAGAGGAACAAATAATATTTCATTCATCTCGATAGGACCTGCAGCATTTCATACATTTCATAGGGACAGAATTCTTTCTTTCATTGCTTATAAGGAAACAGGCAACATCAACAGTTATGCAGAATATACATGATTGAGGTGTTTCTTTCAATTCTTTGTGTTAATAGCATAGCCAGTTCATTACTCATGAATCATTCTCATAGCATCTCATTACTCAAGTATTCATTCATTTCATCGATATTAAGAAAAGGGACATTATCAATTCATTCTCAGGCAATAAGTTACATTAGCAGTTCTAGTGTGATTCAATCAGCAGTTCGATATTCATGTCTTATTTATTTCAATAATTCTCAACATAGGCATCTCTATTATTCAGCAACCAAAACAAGGGACATTTAGGGACATATTCAAAGCATCATGTTATTCCATTTATTAAGCATGCAGGAATAAGGAGGAAGGAGGACAGTTCCATTTGCCTTGCATAACAGTCTTCCTGCTCCAATCCCACTAAGCGTAGCTCCACCAGCGAGCCACGTTCTAATACTCATTCCGTCTAGCCAGCTAAGAAAGACTACATCAGTCTCAATTCTCCTGATCTCCAACATGAGTCACGGTCCAATATTCTGATCCCATCCAACAAGCCAACCAAATGCCTCGTGCGGAGCAGGGCATTACATAATATACCACTCAGAAAAAGTTTCGTCCTCGAAACTTAAGGAAACAACTCATCCACTAGATTCACTTAATCACAATGAGTTACTCATTCAGCATTCAATTCAATATTCATTTCAGCACACTCCGTCATTTCAAAATAGCTATTCAACTGTATCATTTTAATCCATCAACGATTCAATCCATCTTTCTCTTTTATAAATACTTGCAACTTCTTATTGATTCACCAACATTTTTCTTATATTTCTATCTTGGTCGCAACACATCACTTCATTTGGATCCATACACATATTTCAGGCGTCCCCAAAATATATGCATTTCAGCCAAAGTCCGTACTAGTGTGATAAATTCTTTCCATAATATCATCTCAGTCGCAACCAATTACTTCGGCTGGATCCATACACATATTTCAGGCGTCCCCAAAACATATGTACTTCAGCCAACTTCCATGTTAGTGCGATTCGATCAGCCACGATATAACTCTCTTTTCCAAATCCGACTTAGCATCCTTTCAATTGACTTATCACTTTATTCACTTGCCACAATCGCTATCTTCCAGGCCACAACACCTAATATCCGGGACAGCTTTCCATCCAAGCATAACATTTCTAACATTCGATCAAGGGTCTAACTTAGAGCCATTCATATCAAGAGTTCACAATATGCAATTATATTCCTTCCCAAATCCAACAATATTTCTCACCGAGGCAATTCTTCTTTCCATACAATACACAATCCCATGTCACCCACTATCGATTACCCATGCCAAGGGTACAATTCTATGCAATAGTCAAGGTTAACCAAGCTACCCGACTGTCGATACTGATCCAACATTCCCGTCATGAGCAGTCAATTCCATCTCATATAATAATTCACTATTCGATACATACAACTCAAGTCTCATCCCACGATTCCATTTCCCGCTATAGGCCGATACATAATCCTGAAGGGTCAAACATCTCTAAGGTTCATATTTGAGAATATACAACATATCATTCTTAGGT
Source organism: Iris pallida (assembly GCA_029216955.1). Classification (NCBI taxonomy): domain Eukaryota; kingdom Viridiplantae; phylum Streptophyta; class Magnoliopsida; order Asparagales; family Iridaceae; genus Iris; species Iris pallida. The sequence goes on from JANAVB010018197.1 coordinate 2,670,221, forward strand.
CATACTCATCACCATCTCTCGTTCAATGCCACAAGGTCATTCTATGGTTCACCAACGGCCATCTATTATTCGGTCCAGTCTCAATGGTTAGCTATCCCGACAGCTAAACCTAATCATTCAGGTGACTTCCCTAGAGTGGGCGGCTACTAGGGTTATACTAGTTTCTTATTCTCAGGGCCAACAAGCAACCGACAGTTCTAAGGAACTCTACCCAAACCTATGGGTATCAACTCAGTCTGAATAATGAATCGCCAATTGGGCTAAGCCAGCAATTGGTAGTTCATCAACTGGTCGCTAGGGTCAAGTCTATCTATCCAGGGTCTTCCTCAAGGAATTAATTCCCACAGAGGCTCATTCTAGACTTACCCAACGATCGACTAAGATCGATCTATCAACATTACGGTCAATCCCAATCCGACATACGATTCTCATCATTCAAATAATCCATCAAGTAAATTCCCAATGATTCAATTTCTATTCCAATTCCTTTGTACCCACATGGACCCATAAGCTAAGGCTAACTATTCAAGGGTCATCGATTCCGATAGTCTTAACATAACTATGGAATCATACTATCCGATCTATATGACAAGGTCATACCGCTAAGTCATAAGCCAGCAAACTATATTACAATCCAACAGTCACATATACCGACATTATCCAACACATTTGTAATTTCTCAATCCCCTTCGTTCTCAATCATCAACTCTCTTACGGGCATTCTTAATTCTCGTTCCTTTCTCAGCCATCAAAATCTTATATGGACATTCTTAAAATTCCCTACCTCAAGGGTCGAGTAGTTCATTCCATTCAATCCGAAAATTCATGTATCAATTAACCATTCTCTATGCAACACAAATATTCAGGGTTGTTACTTTTCTAGTACAATTCAATTCCTCGGCATACATGCACATATGCAATAACTATCCTTTGGTGATCAAGATGGATTGACATCTATTATACCGTAGCGTCAAGGCACAGATCTCTGATATTCCTTTGATTCACCGACGATATTTCTAGAACTTTCAGCTACGCAACCAACTTTGTATTAGCCACATTTGATTTACATCCAACCAATCGAAGTCAATATTAAGATGTTCTAAGCCATAACATTCTCTAGCCAAATCCATTTACCCATAGCATACTAACGGTCTTACTAATCTGAGTCATCACTCGACTAAGCAATTTCTAACCAAGCCACCGATTACAATTTCCGACAATCTCGTTACCTTACATCATCACCGTCAAGGGACACTCGAGTCATCTAACAATAATACATGACTCCCAGCTAAGTCTCGGCACTACCCAGTACTCACAGATAGTCTCATTGCTATCCTATGGAAAGGGTCAACATACATCTCATTCTGAGGTGGTAGAGGCAATATACCACTCAGAAACGAAGCCATCCTTAAACAATACCAACCCAATTCTATTCCAGACATTCAAGATCTACAATGATCACAATACTTAACCAACATTTCGGGGTCTCATATCATAAGCCAACATTCTTAGGGTCTCAATAGTACTAGCCATCACCCCTGAGTCGACTCACCAGTTATGTCGAACTCATCCATCAATTATTTCATTCCCATATCTTTTCCAATATCACAGGCAATTCTCAACTCGTTGCAGCATACATAGCCATTTCCTTTATTCCCACCTTTCCAAACAGTATTCACAATATAGCATACTATGGCATCGAGTCATTGTTGGGTTATTTGTGTCCAAACCAACAACAATCATTCATTCAGGGGCATCACAATGTATATAGACTTATTGTATGGAACATCCAGTGAGCAGCCAAGAGGTCAAGGAACTTTCAGACACAACAATATAGGATAATTGCAGAACAACGACAGCATAATCGCGAAAGCAATCTTTGATTTAATCGCGGAAGCAACGTTAAGTGATCGCGGAAGCAACTTTGGTTAATCATCGATGCAACTTTGATTTGGAACGAATCAAAGAAGAGACCAAGGACGTAAAGCCGTGCTCTGATACCAATTTGTCACGCCCCGATTCGTAGAGTCATTTATTCACATATTTTATCTCTTGGAATCGATCGTCCTCGCTTGGGCGTGATGCCGTACAAGTCTGGTTTTGCACTTGTACAAGGCAAAGATGGTACATAATCGATTTCTCCAAATAGGAACACATCGCAGCGGCAGGAGCAGATAAATTGAAGTATATGAGGACAATCTTTCACATTGAATAGAAGTTCTTTACTTCTTTATAGCAGCGGAGATAAAAGGATAACTTGAAGCCACACAGAGACATATAGAACTTTATTCTCTTTATTGATAAATGAAGAAAAGTACAAGACTTGTATTGAAGTACAATGTTTACAACAAATCTCACTTTACATTGAAAGCCAACTGAACAATACTATACAGCTTACATTTGATACTTGGAGACATTGGATTACAACTCGATATACTGACTTGGCTTACAATCTCACTGGTACAACTGATTACAATGTTCCATACATTATGCCCTTTATAAACATAAGACATCATCTTGTACAAGGAGAGCTTCTGTATGCCCAACAAATCTTCGATGCCGCGGAACCAATCAAGCCAATCTTCGTGTGAAGAACATCCCAAGCACGAGCACCTGCCCACAAAACGTGGGTCAGCACATCATCTATGTACTGGCGAGCAGAATCCAACCCACTCACATAAACCAACATTAAAGTGAACATTTAAGCAAGCATTTATTAGAATGATCTTTCTACTTGGAGCCTAGCATCAGTTTACAGTTCATGGGCAATAATCAGAGAGAAGCATGTAAACATAATTCTTGGTAGCATTCATATGAACATCTCATTTTAGCATTCTTGGTGTTATCATGCAAAGGCATCATTGAGGCATACTAGATATTATCATGAAAGGCATCATTGAGGCATCGTTAACATTAACATCTTAAACATGTTATGACAGTTCTCACTTCAAGCATCACTTAGCATGTATGTTGTGTTTGAGCAATGATTATAGCATGGCATCTTTCTAGCATACTGAATTTAACATGTTAAGCAGGATCTCATACTGAAAGGCTACATACAGCATCATTTACTATTTGGAACGAAAGCATGCAAGTTAAACCAACATATATATTGAGTTATCACATTTAAGTGATTTCTTACCGATAGCCAACTCCCTCATACCTGCATCAAATACAGGTTAGCAGATATACTTACTCTGCCTGCATAAGACATTCATTAGCATGCATCCTGACTACATGGTCACTGGTGTTTAACCATACGGACGTTGCCATATAGGTCTTCATTGGTAATGCGATGACTCCAGAGAAGGTAGCTAGCCCCAAAGGATGCCTCGCAAAACCCGTGCCCCCACTGGCACGCCAATGTTTTCTCCTAGGCCGGATCGGTCGCCCTAACGTCCCGGGGTACCGTCCGAGAAAACATATCCCCATCACTCTTATGCATAAGTTGTCCTATGACCATGCGGATGCGTGTCCGACTCAATCGTGAACATTAAATGCATGGTGAAATATTGAAGTAAAGACAACAGTGCATCATCATTCATCTCATTCAAGTCATGTTCAATGACTTATTCATTCCCAACATTACCATCATTTCATTTGGTGATCTCAACGATCCCAAGCCTCATCAATTCTCATTCATTGCTTCATTGCAACATTTCTCATTATCATTCCTTTCTAAGAGGAACAAATAATATTTCATTCATCTCGATAGGACCTGCAGCATTTCATACATTTCATAGGGACAGAATTCTTTCTTTCATTGCTTATAAGGAAACATGCAACATCAACAGTTATGCAGAATATACATGATTGAGGTGTTTCTTTCAATTCTTTGTGTTAATAGCATAGCCAGTTCATTACTCATGAATCATTCTCATAGCATCTCATTACTCAAGTATTCATTCATTTCATCGATATTAAGAAAAGGGACATTATCAATTCATTCTCAGGCAATAAGTTACATTAGCAGTTCTAGTGTGATTCAATCAGCAGTTCGATATTCATGTCTTATTTATTTCAATAATTCTCAACATAGGCATCTCTATTATTCAGCAACCAAAACAAGGGACATTTAGGGACATATTCAAAGCATCATGTTATTCCATTTATTAAGCATGCAGGAATAAGGAGGAAGGAGGACAGTTCCACTTGCCTTGCATAACAGTCTTCCTGCTCCAATCCCACTAAGCGTAGCTCCACCAGCGAGCCACGTTCTAATACCCATTCCGTCTAGCCAGCTAAGAAAGACTACATCAGTCTAAATTCTCCTGATCTCCAACATGAGTCACGGTCCAATATTCTGATCCTATCCAACAAGCCAACCAAATGCCTCGTGCGGAGCAGGGAATTACACGGATAACGGCATCATGGTTAAATATGTTTCTCGAATTCTACTTGGACCACCCCCTAAGCATTTTGACTAACATCCTCTCCTTTATTTTACAAAAAAAAATTGTTGTTTGGAAATATTGCACTGATATTAGCCAAGTTAAGTTCAGGAACCTATATTATCTGACGTGGCAGCTGTGCACTGCAGCCATCCGTCGTACTATGGAACAAGGAAGTTAATCGCAGCCAGATGCACACTAGCGCGATAGTAACTTCATGTGACATAATTACGGAGATATATGGTTCTTTAGTTTTACTTTGACTACGTCCTATGCATCTCGTTTGGCCTCGTACTATTCTTGGAAATATTTCGACAATCTTTCCTGTCTTGCTTGACCCTTACCTTGTCTGAATATTGATATGGATTGTTAGACCCAGTCTTAGGCCCCTGTTACCTTCTATTTTGATGATTGGATAGCCAGACCTAGTTAACAGATTCTGTAGTGTAACTATAATATGTTATTATGTGTGATTGTGATGAGTATATTTTTTCTAGGGATTTATTGGGTTAAGCTTATAGGACAGATATGAGTGACTGACTATAGTGGACTTAGAAACCATTAAGAATGATTAGTTTGATAGTATAGATTGACTTTAAGATATCTAAGAAGGAGTAAGGAATATTATATTGTGACTATGGATTAAGGATCAGAATCTTGTGCTTAGATTCGAGGGTTGAACATTGTAGGACTTTGATGACCAAGTGATTATTGGTTATCTACAAACCATTTACTTATGATTGGAGGATAGATCGATATATGGAATAAAATAAAAGGAGATAACATTGCGTGCAAGATCGGAAGATAGCAGGAACAAAACATGGACATATGTACATAGGTAATAAAATAAATCGGTAAATGAATTTAAGAGTTTGAATTTGAGGGTTTATATTCAGGAGTTCTTGAGTAAAAAGAGAGAATGCTCAATGCCAAGAATAGGTTTTGAATGTATTATTTCAAGGAGCTTGTGATTAATAGGATAAAGATACTTAGGACGGGATAAGGAAACAAACAAATTGATATTGAGATTGGAATTTTGGTTGATGGTTACTCATTGTTGATGTATATATATACATATCTTGAGGATGACCTATATTTTAGAATATACGTAAAGGTTCTTATTAATATGAAGATTCTAAAGGGTAAAATGACATAGTTTTTATGGAAGAAGCTTGTTGAACCTGAACCAAATGATTGTAGAGAGAAACAGCATAGGCGATCACAAAGGTGGCAGATTGAGTACTGTAGCCATAGCAGTTGCATGTTTTAGCTTGACCCATTGGATGATTTTAATTTCGAGGACGAAATGTTTATAAGGTGGGTAGGATTGTAAGCCCCTGAATTTATGGCTTATTTTTTTCAATTTTATAATTCAATTATTTGTAATAGATATTATTATTTGATTAAATACTCTTTACCGTGACTTGGATTTCTAGAGCATCATGGATGCCAGTCTCTGGAAACTTTCTTCTTGAAGTTTTTAGTAGACGAGATTATCTTCATGTTGATATATCGTGTCCCACTCGAACTTGCTCCATTGTACTCTTTTTGCTTCGCGCAAGTTCGGGTCAATTTAGACCATTTAATTATTAATTGATTTCCCACACTTTTCCTTAATCCTCATAAGCACGTTACCATGACTTTTAATTTAGGAGCACCAGACTAGTCATTTTCTCGAAACCAACTTGTCATGCATGATCTACTCGAGACACTCTTCGCCCATGACCTTCGTGTCCCACTCAGACACACCATCTTGTGCTTCATTTTTTTCGCACAACTTTTGGGTCAATTTAGGCCAATTAATTATCCACCGTAAATTGTGACCTGACTTCCAATTTAATTTCGGGACCCGACATCGACCCAAACCTGTCAACCCCAAATATGGACATGGCCCACACGAAGCCTACTACCCGCATGACACTTCTGTCCCATTTATTTGATCCCCCACATGCTACTTATTTATCCATGATTATAAATATCTAAAAATAATTTATTTATTGTACCTAGTCCATTTTGGCCCAACCCGACTCCACTGAACCCAGCCCCAGCTCCATGTTACCCTCCATCATGACTGTCCATACACCCCACTGATATTTTTTCTCTCTATAAATATCTCTCTCTATAAATATCTCATTTTCTTTTTATTATATATATATATATATATATATATATATTATTATTATTATTATTAATATCTCTCTCTCCTTACACCTCACCCCATCCCCATCTCCCTTTCTTTCTCCCCTCTCACAGCCAACCCTCCCATGCGGCCGAGAACACTCTCCCCCTCTCTCTACTTTCTCTTTCTCTCTTTCTCTCATTAATATCACATTCTCTCTCTCCCTCTCTCATTAATATTATACACACACAATATATAATCTCCCTCTCTCTCTCTCTTTGTATAATAAACACACACACACACCAACTCCCTTCTTCCCTCACAGTCGAACACCACCCTCCCCATCACACAACCCCCTCCATTCTCCTTCTTTATCATCATCATCTCCATTTCTTCTTCTTCACAACCACTTCCACTCCCCTCCTATGCAAACAACACCAACATCACCATCATCATCACCCACACCACCACACCACACCACCACCATTAACGCCACCACCAACCGCTGTCGCACGTCGCCACGACCGCCGCCGCCGTTTCGTCGCCGCCCCTGGCTGTGCGCGCTGCAACAGCAACGAGCAGCAGCTGCTGCTGCAAGCAGGCACAGCAGTAGCCGCGGCCGACCGGCGTCGTGCCGCCACCGTGGGCCGCCGTGGCCGGTCGCCGCACGGTCCCCCGTGGCCCCCTTGGCCGGGCGCACCTTTTCGTGGCGGCCACCGTCCTTCGGGATGCGCCGTCTAGACGATTCGTGCGTTTTGCATGGAATCCCGTCGACGCGCGCGCAAACGAGATCCAGAAATGGCGTCTCGTCGCAGCAACTTCGCGTGCATTTTTTCGGGAAATCCGACCGTTGGATCGTCGAACCGTTTCTTTCGTCTCAATCTTGGTATATAGCTCTTCACTCCCCTGAAATTTCACCCGTTAATTTCGTCATTTGATACATCAAAACCGGCCAGCAAGTTGACCGTTTAAATTGTGTTACTTTTGGACAGTTTTGCGAAGCCAACTTCGTCGGTTCGTATCTCCTCCATCGCAGCTCCGTCTGGCGTGCTACCAGTTCCTATGCGAATCTGGTATAACCTTATTCCTACCCCTCCATTTTCATTTTATTGTGAGCACGTTCGATTGGTCGAATTCGACGCTAAAGTTGGTCGTCCGAATTCTTTAATTTGCACTTGTAAAATTCCATTTTTGAATCCGGGACTCCGAATTCGATTTATGACACCATCAGTAGACTCGTGGCGTCGTTCTGTCACATTTTCATATAAAGTTTGTTAGATTTGGAGGACGTGGACCCTGGCACGCATTTTGATGCAAAGCGGGCCCCACAGTCCGAGTCAACGGGACTTTTTGACGCCGGCTCATCGGAATCCAATTTCGGATATACCGTTGAGTTCGTATCGTCATTCCGGACTCGTTGACATATAATTTGCTAGGTTTTAGTGGACATTGGTTCCGGCACGCATTTCGGTGCAAGTCGGATACCAATATCCGGGTCAACGGGTCATTTTGAGATCGGCTCATCGAAATCCAATTTCGGATATACCGTTGAGTTCGTGTCATCATTCTGGACTCGTTGACATATAATTCGCTAGGTTTTAGTGGACATTGGTTCCGGCACGCATTTCGGTGCAAGTGGGATACCAATATCTGGGTCAACGGGTTATTTTGAGATCGGCTCATCGGAATCCAATTCCGGATATACCGTTGAGTTCATATCGTCATTCTGGACTCGTTGATATATAATTTGCTGAGTTTTGAGGACATTGGCTCCGACACGCTTTTCTGTACAAATCGAATTCCAATATTCGGGTCAACGGACCAATTTGAGATCGGGTCAACGAAATCCAATTCTGGATATACCGTTGGGTTCGTATCGTCATTCTGGATTCATGGACATATAATTTGTTAGGTTTAGTGGACTAGTATTCTTGCACATTTTTCGGTGCAAAGCGGGTCCGACACGGACACCGTTTTGACTCGAAATTACCTTTTTTGCCCCTGTGTCCAAATTGGACTTATGGGCAGGCTATTCTAGCTGATTTGACCATTCTGGACACGTTGGTGATGGTTGTTTCACCATCTGACAACATCTTTAGGTTTTTACCCTATTATTATAATCTTTCTCCTTTTGTGGTATTTGAGATCCATCGATTCCAGTGATTTCACAACCACTGAAATTGAATGTGTTGACCCTGTAGATGTTTGTAGAGACTAGCTTTGACCCAGTTTGACCATGGTTGACTACTTTGACTGAACATCGAAGTAGAGTCAACATTTGACCTATGTTAGACTAGTTTTGACCCTGGTTGACTATTTTGACCAAAAGTCAACCGGAAGTCAACCGTAGCATAAAATTGATTAGAACTGGAACAAAGTTGACCAGTTGACCCAAAGTCAACTGTTAGTCAACGTTAGTCAAGTTTGACCTAGAGTTGACCTAGAATTGACCAGAGTTGACCAGTTGACCAAAAGTCAACTGTAAGTCAACCCTTGACTTGTCGTGACCTAGTTTGACTTAGTATGACTTGATTTACTTCCAAACCCTTATATTGATACAGTATTCCACCTATAGGTCCTCGAGGCACTGTTCTAGGACTCAGTTGACATATTCCACCAGATCGCAGGCGAGTACATTCTCTGATAATATTTCTGTTTTATGATATCGTCTATGTTTCTTGTATTTAGTGTAGATATCCTTGTTCTCTTGACACATTGTTCACACGGATTGGTATTTCTCTGGATCCCGTCATGAGATGTTATTTCTCGCTTTCCTTGGTATATCTTGTGCAAGTCTTTCTTATTCCTTGTGCATTGTATAGGCACAATTCCTGCGAAGGCTAGCTACCCTCTCAGAGAATCGCGTGTCATGATGTGTCATGGTTGGATTCACTATACTGGTCGGGATGGGGAGTATTAGTGTAGATGTGTGGTCATTATCCACCTTGTTTATTCTTGTAGACCTTGTTGAATAGCCAATCCTACACTCCACGTATGATTGGCCGGATCATTAGACCTTGTGCAGACCCAAGCCGGCCACATGTTGAAACTAGTACTCACACACTTAGATAGATGATTCTTGATTCTTGTACATGCCATGATCAGTTTTACTTGCCTTTTTCTAGCTCTAGATTTACAGCTTACCTTGCCATGATACTCACATGTACATTTCATATTTTCTTGTATATTCTCTCTATTTACTGCTACATTTTCAATATCGTCTAATTAGAACTGTTATTTGAGATTTGTGCTCGTTCCATCCTGACTGGATATGTTGACAAAATTTTAGGAGTAGTTGTGCCCTCAGTATTGGACTTCATGATGTTGCTAGCTGAGGTGGATCTCACTATTCTTCTATGTGAGTTGCCTGGTAGTTATCCTTAGTTAGTCTTGTTGTTCCTTTCTTATTTTCCTGTCTTATGATCCTTGTAGATTCTGGTTGTTCTAGTGATATTGTTATTATTTCTTGTCTTATCTTCCTTAATTTTTGTGATGTGACATGAGTACATTTCTAGTTATGGATCTTTAGATGTTGTAGTTAGTTTAGGGTACTTGACAGCGCTCTACCGCCGATACTGCGGTGTAGGCTGGGCATGGCCCACGTATTCGTACCCGTATATTCGGGTGCGGGTCGTGACACTGAGATATGCCATAGTTTTCGTGGAGATAGAGGCAGGTAATGAACTCCCTTTACATGTTGAATATGAGATTCCATCTGGAGAGATCTTTCAACAAAAGGTGGAATATGAACGGGTTCCACCCCTGTGCCAATTTTGCAAGTGCTTTGCACATCCGTCTAATGTTTGCAAGAGCAAGGTGGATGTTGTAACAGATACTGCATCTGTAACACGAGGTGGGGATGGAGTGCTAATGCCTACGCATGTTGGTGACCTTGAGACTCATCGAGTAGATAGTTCGGCTGAAACGACTAGGGAGATAGAGGTGGAGGTTAACAATGGGATTGAGGCGGACAATGCTAGGTGTACACAGCAGATTCCAGAAGGACGATTAGACACTAATATGTCATATATGGATTGCTTCCAAGAGATTCCTCCTGATAACAGATCGCTTGGGACGTTTAATATTGAATCGAGGGAAACAATGCTTGGAACGAACAATGGAGGGCATTGTGGGGTGACCACTAGACGGATGACGACGCATAACATAAAAAGGGTTAACGGGGAGACTTGCAGAGCTCCTCTAATGATTAGTAGGAAGAGGCGTGCTGGTGGGACTAGTGATGATATTTGTCAAGATCAGTCATATTTGGAGGACCATGGAGTGGATGGGGATAGCATACGACATACTGAGCAGAGCCCGCTTATCATAGACAATTCAGCGTGGGCTAGATTGATACAAACAGCGGAGGAAGAAAATGATTAAGAAAAATCGTTTCTTTTATGACTAAGTAATATAATCAGGAAATATGGGCTAGTGATTCTGACATAGAGGGAATAGGGATAGGGAATCTATTGATTTCCAATAGGATTGTTGTTTGTAATGTCTTCTCCATTTATCAATACAATTACATTCTTCAAAAAAAAAAACACAACACAACAAAGTAATATAAATATAGTGGTTCAGGGTTTGAATTCCCCTGTCCTCATTATCAATAGCATATGACGACCCAGGACTCAAAGAATGAAGGTCCATGCTGGTTTGAATTACCCTATCCTCGTTACCAGCATGGAGGTATCTAAAATAGAACTAGTATTTAGAAATCAGAAATATTTAATTTTATTAGACTTACACAAAAAAGGAGAAATACTAGTAAAAATTTAAATTTATAAGAATGTCCGAAATTGTAATATTTTACAAGAATTTTTTTCTTATTTTTTCCTTCAAAATCCTCGAGTCCCATTGCTTCGCTGGAAACGACTGTCAAAGAAACCAAATATCCAAATATAGCGACCAAATTTCTTCTCTCCACGCCTTCACTTTGAAGAAAACGCTGAAGCCGCCACCGCCGACAAAATCCACAACAATCCATCTTCCACCCACCGTCGACAAAATCCCCAAACCCTATTTCCCCCAATTTCTTTCTCGGACTATGCAATTCTTCCTTCTTCTTCGTTGAGAATTTGATAGATTTGCTGTAGCTAGGTGCAATCGACCATGGCGCCTCTGTACTACGTTGCCGTCGCCCTCCCGTGCGCGGTCGGGGCGACGGCGGTGTCGGTGTCGCACATATATCGGCATCTCCTCAATTACACTGAGCCCACCTTCCAGCGCTACATAGTCCGGATCATCTTCATGGTCCCGGTACGTTAGTCTTCCATTTTTCTCAGCGTTTGCCCTAAATTTTCGTTTTTCTAGGATTTGCTTTGTTTTGTGACAATTTCGGAGGACACGAGCGTACGGTTCGATAATTGGAATCCCTAGGGCTTAGTAAACTATATTTGTTGAAGCATTTCCAGCGCTGGATCTCAAATGCACTATCTCTTGCAATCATTTTTAGGCACGGCACGAGTTTTGTACTTCGAACTAAGAAGGTGCCTAATGAATGTAGGATTATATTTTTTGGGAAATTAGGATTATGAGCATACCATGAAACTGTGGGAGAGAGCAGTCGAGCAAAGATTAAGAAAATAAACTAGAATTTGAGAGAGTCAGTTTTGTTTTATGCTGGAAAGATCTACTATGAAAGTCATTTAATTATTAAGAAGATGAATGGAAAATTTGGAGGAAAGAGGGATCTTAATTTGTGTTTCAATGACTTAGAGAAAGCTTGTCATAGAGTTCCGAGGGAGATAATGTGATGGGCTCTAGAGAAGAACTAAGTTTCTAGTAGCTATATTGAGACTATTAAATATGTACGATTTAGTTACAACAACCATGACGACCATGTGAACCATTACAGGAGATATAAACCCATTTTTTGTAATTGTTAGCTTACATTAAGGTTCGACCTTAAGTCCGTACATTTTTTCCGCTAAGAGGAGGTTCTATGGTCTATGATTTTTGCCGATAATATTATGTTGTTTGATGAGAGTCAAGAAATGTTAAATACTAAAATAGAAGCGTGGAAAGAAACTCTATGAGCAAACATTATTCTACCTAGGAGTGAAAATTTAGTTTTTATAATCAATCAGTTATCATGATGTAGAGATTGTGAAGGATGTCATTCGTAGAAGTAAAACATGACGAGTGAAATGGAGGAGTGTTTTTGGTGGAGGAGTATTTTTGGAGTACTTTGTGATAAAATGGTAGCTTTGAAGTGGAAAAGAAGATTCTATAAGACTGTTATACTACAAATATTCTATAAATCAACTATAATACCAGCCATGTTTTATGGATCTGGTTGTTGGGAAGTTAAGAAACAACATGTCCAGAAAATTAGTCTAGCCAAAATAAGAATAATGAGAAGTTAGGGATGACGTCAATTGAGGACAAGATGGAGAAGAACGTCTTAGGTGGTGTGGACATGTTCAACGCATGCCAATAGATGCTCATGTTATGAGGAACAATAAGATAGTAGTTAAAGGAGCCTATATGACGCGTACGATATACCAGGCCCACACCCAATTTTGGGCATGTGTCTAGTATATTGACGGATTAATGTGAAAATTTGGTGCCAAAACTGTTTTGAAAAAAATATCACCCTCATAGGCATACTGCCAACTTACCGTCGGTATGCCGATTTAAGTCGGCTTATATGTTTTGGGCCTAAATCTTAAAGGGTTTTTTTTGCATATTTTTGTAATTTTCTTTCTTTAATTAGATCCATCTTTTAGGTATTGTTTTCTTAGGTCTTAAGTCTTTTATTTCTTCTAACTTCTAAGTAGGGTGAGCGTTCGGTTTATTCGGTTTCAACCGAACCGAATTAGTGAAAACCGAATAAACCAAAATCCAAAAAATTCAAAATCGAAACCGAATTAGACAAAAATGAAACCGAACTGAACTGAATAATAAATTCGGTTTATTCGGTTGAAATTAATGGGTTGGACCCAAAGTTAGGATCGTAGTTAAATTATATTAAAAATTATATTTTTTATACACACATTTGTCGAATTTCAAAGTTATGCACAAAGTTGGACTAGTTGTTAAATTATCAAAGTTGAAATTAAAAATACATACATAGAATTGTTGTTTTTAAAATATACACATTTTAAAATCGAGGGTATTTATATAATTGTATAATTCTTATTCGGTTTTTGGTTTTGGACCGAAACCGAAACCCAAAACCGAAATCGAATAAGAAATTTTTGTATTTTGAAAACCGAAACCGAACCGAATGTCTTATTCGGTTTGGTTCGGTTCGATTTTCTGTAAAACCGAATAATGCTCACCACTAGTTCTAAGTAGGAGTATGTAGAAGGAGAATAACAAGTTTATCCATATTGTTTTTTATCAATAAAGAGTTTTTTTTTATTCTTGTATTGGAGGATCAGGATTTTGGTCCTCGTTATCTTAGGATATTGGCTCTTAGCAATAGACGTTTTCGTGCAGTACCAGGTGGTATCAAAACTTCAAACGTGTTATGAGGCATGGTGGGAAACGACGATGACAATCAACAACTTTTTGTCGAAGAATAGGGGGTTGAAGACCTCTCTTTGGCAGTTTGTCGTATGGAAGTCGCTTTGCGCGATCTGACCCTATTCATTCAGCGAGTTGAGTAGGTGGTAGGCATTCAGGAACCATCTAGGCGACCGGTTCGTGATCTAGAAACATCGTTATGGATAAACAAGGCCTTCGACCTTCCGTGAACAATACCCACGACCTCCCTGGTAATGTTATAGGAAGTGCTAGGCGGACGTTATGCGACAAAGGAAAGCCTAGTGCCCAGGCAGCTAGGTAGCCGCCTAGGAGGATTTATGCAGGCTGCTAAAAAAAGATTAGGTTTTCTAGTTCATTGAAAATAATACAAAACTAAAAAAACTAGATTTTTTATATGTATATATAAAGCAAGGATTATATAATGGCCCGGTTCATATCTTGCAAGAGGATGATGGATGTGGCGCACGTAGCAAAGATGTGATTTTCTGAAGTTGTACGTCTTCATGGGGTGCCGAAGAGCATAACGTCCGATCGAAATACGAAGTTCTTGAGCACGTTCTGAAAGAATCTTTGGAGCATGTTTGGGTCAACATTGGAGTTTAGTAGTACTATTTCAATCTTCTTTTGGATCTAAAGTTTGCACAACCACGGAGCTAGTCTTAGATTGACTATTCTTTCCTCACAAGCCTATCTGAGCCCAAGTTGTTTACATACTGACTTTTTTATGTATCAACAAGACCCCCTTCAAAGTTTTTGAGAATTCACAACGAGTTGGTTTGTATTTCGAAATACTTTAAACTGCTTTGGAATGGAGTCACAGCTTCGACTGTTATTTGCATTAAAAGGAATGTTTATCGCGTGGCCCACCTAGTTGTTATGCTCATCCATATTCTGGATAGTGATTTTGTACTATTGAGCATGTTTTGAGGGTTGACGGTCTTGCGTAGAAAGAACCATCCTTTGCACGGCTCGACACGAGTTTTGAACAAGGTATCTACAACTTGATGGTCTTGTCTTCTTGCACAGAGAACCATACTTTGTATGACTCAATATTGGGGCTGATCAGAAAGGTCAAAATATGCATTTAACAGAGCTACTGGTTCACCATGATATGGAGTTAATAAGCTCTTGATATTGCTGCAACTGGCCCAAAGGTCAGTAAGGTACGATGACTAATTTCGAACACCATTTTGCACAAATGATCGCAAAAAAATTGTGCTAATTGCACATTGATATGTCGCACCTGCAATTTTCAAACCAAATGGCATAACCGTCTAGCAGTGTACCTCCAACGGTGTTTGAAATGGGGTATGTTTTCATCGTCAATATACATTTTGATCATATTGTATCCGGAGAAGCCATCCATAAGCATGTAAATGATGCGCTGCCCAAGGTGGCATCTCCTCATTGATTGATGAAGATTTTAGCATTTATTTGCTCAATAAAGCGAGTGAAAGGCAATATACGTGAGAAGAGAGAGATTATGTTCGCAAACTTCAGGAATGTACAAGTTGAAAGTTCACCAAACCATTCATCACAGAAAAAGGCAAAGTGAACATAGAAACGTTGTTGAGCAAAAATGAGTTCTTTATTAAATGCATAAAAAGAAGCAAAAGTGCAAATACATAAGCATAAAAAATCATGTTCGCAGACAGACAAACGGCCAAACCGAAGTGGTCAAGAGGACGTTGGGTAATATGATACGTAGTATACGTGGAAAAAAACTGAAGCAGTAGGACTTTGCCTTGACACAAGTGGAATTCACGTACAACAAGATGGTTCATTCATCTGCAGATAAGTCCTCGTTTGACATTGTGTATTCCAAATCATCTAATCATGTTCTTGTTCTACATATTTTGTCAAAGAGATCGAAAAATAGTACAACAAAAAATAATTTGTCAAACCAAATCCTAAAAGTTCACGTGGAGGTTCGGAAACAACTGCAGAAGGCTAACGTAAGGTACACGTCAATGGCGGACAAGTCCTGTAAGCGTAAAATTTTCAACGTCATGGTGTACCTTCAGAAGGAGAGAGTATCGGTTGGGCAATACAACAAGCTTCAACCAAGGAAATTTGGACGTTTTAAAGTGTTGTGGACTCATAATGCAAATCATGAAGCACTTTATCCAGGTACGAGCAAGGAAGAACAAGGCGTCGAGTTCTCTACAAGCGGAGGGGTAAAACACATACTCTATATCGGGCCCAAACCCAATTTTAGGCAATGCGTTCCGAATAGTGGAATTATACCGCCGGTGTACTGAATGTGGAGATTTTGGTGCCAAAAACTTTCTATAAAAATTGGCACCATGGCTCGCATACCAGCATCATAATGTCAGTATGTCGGTTCAAGTGCTAATATGTTTCGAGTATGAAGTTGTAAGGATTTTTCATATTTTTTTGTATTTTTGTATTTTTATTTAGGTCTATCTTTTAGGGATTGTTTTCTTACGCCTAGCCTCTTATTTGTTAGGAGAATTTAGAAGGAGAGAATAACAAGTTAATGCATATTATTTTCTCTATCGATAAAGAGTATTTCTCATTTAATTTAATTCTCATGTTGGAGGATCGTGGTTTTTGTTCTCGTTATCTTGGGTCGTTTGCTCTCGTCTGAATTTTTGTGTTGTGTCACACTAGAACCAGAGGCAGGCCTAAACGAACGGATTGATGTTTTAGAAAATGACATGGTTTTTGTTAGTGTTAAAGAAGAACAATGTTTGAAGTATCAGCCGATACGTATCGGCTCAAATCGGTTGTGAAGGTGCCCGATCTGATACTTAGACAAAATATCCGTATTGGCTGATACACAGTCCAAATTTATTGTATCGATCTGTATCGACTGATAATTATCCAATACAGAACGATACAAACAGACATCGACCGATACGCGTTAGACAGAACGACTCCAGAATTACAAAAAAGAAAGAAAATTATACAAAACTTACCTCGAGTAGATTGTGCTCCGTCGCATGTGCCGTGTGTGCTCCGTCGCGTGTGCTCATGGAAGAAAGGGTATGGAGGCGAGGAGATGGGGATGCGGAGAGGGAAGTGGAGATTGAGAGGAGAGAGAAAATTTGCCTTCATTTCTCTCTTTCCTCCTCTATGACGTATTCAAAAAAAATTGAGGCGGATCTGAGAGGAAATGAGGTGGCTTATCTATCCTATATATTTATTAGGTTGGGGTTTAGATTGGGCCAGTTTGGATTGGGTCGGTTTATTAGGGTTTTTAGCAATTAATATTTAACTTTTTAGTTTATCTTTTTTATATGTATCTTTTTTATAGTTTATATATATATATATATATATATATATATATATATATATATATATATATATATAATTTTGACGGTGTCCGACGTAACGATTGGGGCTTTTTGTGCACACTGCACTGTATGCATTTTGAGCCTACTGTCTCCCAACTTCCACCATAGATGGAAGGAATAATACGCTTCCGTGACTCGATTCGCTGATCTTCAGCCATCCAGCCAGAGCTTTTATGCCTCTCCACGCTGACTACAATGGTCACTCAGGTTCGACATATACACACACACACATTATTTATTATTGTATCGTATACACAATGTAACGTTTTTTTATAAGTGTAGTTTTATTGTACGTATCGTTTTTGTTGTGCAACTTTTTTTATTAATTGTAATAAAAAAATGTTGTCGCCCGTTTATAATGCATAAATATGTAAACTATTTTTTCTGAGTTTTTTTCTAATTTATTAATAATTATTTAATATTGCTGATACTGCCGATACCAAAAAAACCGATACTACAATCCGATACCGCCAATACTGTCGATACTGATACTCATACAAAATGTCCGATACCGATACTTTGAAGTTTGAACCTTGAAGAAGACGTGACCCTTAACAACGTAGCTAATTGGAAGAAAAGGATTCAAATAGCTGAACCAATTTTTTGGGGGGATAAAAGGCTTTGTTGTTGTCGTATAGCACAGGTTTTATACTTCGAGTTAATATGACGATATATGTTGCACGAACAGAGACACAATATGACTACTTATATTTCACGAATATGGACACATATATGGATATACGGGCATTTTCAAATAGGTACAAACTTCTCACCTATGTTGCACAACTATGTTTCAGATAGGTACAAAGTTGTCACCTATGTTGCACAATTACAGACACGGAAAATGGTACACCATTTTCCTGTGTCCTTGCAACATAGAACGAAACAGTTTGTATGCATATATTTATGTGTAATTCCATATTTTCGTTATATGACTCTTGCATGTGTCAGTACATATGCTTAGAGTATATAAGCATTTGCATAAAAAATTCAATACCCTCACACAATAATGCATGTGCACTAACATATAAATATGTGATATATTTAAAGAATAATAATTAAAACATGTGGTATATTAAATTTAGGGTAATACTTGGTCTGTTCGCTTGGTTCTGTGTACTAACTTTGTTAAACTTTTCTTTTTCCAGGTGTATGCCTTGATGTCTTTCTTATCGCTCGTCTTGAATGAAAGCTCGATTTATTTTATGTCAGTCAGGGAAGTGTAAGTTTATATAAAAGAATTCCTTTAAGTGACTGGAAACCTACAAGATTTTTTTTCTTCATATTTTACATTATGGTGTTAGATTTATATATTTACCCTTTTTGTTAGAGTAGCAATTATATTTACCATGTATGACCTTGATTAATGCATAGGGATGGATTATCAATGCCATGTAAGTGTTAAGTGAAGTGCATCAACATTTAAATTTGTCATAAATCTGATGGTCCTTTTGTGTTGCATAAGGCATTTCACTTTCTTTGAACTCGAAGTTTGCGATTTGATGACACCTTCTCATAATTTTGCATTAGTTATGTCAAATTTGAAGTGATCTCACAACTCATTTTTAATGAAGGTCACATATATGTAATGTTTTTCTGTAATTTGCTTTTGTTAATGTTATAGAGGACATGGAAGAAAGGGATTCAAGTAGCTGACCCCAAATTTTGGGATAAAGGCTTTGTTGATGTACATATATGGAATGTTTTAATTCTGTATAAATAATACTATTATTTTGAAGCTTCTGGTCAATTTTTATAAAAGAAGATATAACATTTAGAGATAAAATTGATAAAGGTCTAGCTCATTCCCATTCAAAAAGGGTACAAAGCACAACTAAGTTCCACAAAAAAATGACTTGAGTTCTCATAGTTGGTGGCCAACTTGCATAGTCAAAATCTGGCATTCTAGAATAATTCGACGGAGTTGAAAAGTTTCAGTTTTTGGGTAAAAGTTTTTGAACCTTTAGAAAGTGGTAAACCTAGAAACCTTTGGCCAGTTCTGAACCTTGGTTTGAGAAGTTTCAGCCAATTTTTAAGGCAAACTACAGAAATGTTTTGGCCAATTACTGCCGATTCTGGGCCTTTACGGATCCTAATCTGACTGGATTATTTCAAAAGTCCGACACAGGGGCCATGTCATTGATTTTATCGTACAGTTTCCTTGATACATATAAGAATCGGACTGATTTCGCAAACCTTTGAGTCAGAAGTATGTTCCAGTACAATTTAGGTAAAGACCCTAAACCCTTTTTTGGCTTTCTTCTCAACTGTCTCCTCAGTGATTCCTCTTTCTTTCTTGTAGTAAATAGCTGGAAACTCCAGTACTTCACATTACTGAATCTGTAGGAACTTTTGAACGTTAGGTAGTCCAGTTAACCTAAACTCTCTAAAATCACGAGGAGGCATTCTGGAACTGGATTTGGAAAAGCAAACTGGGGTTTGGTAGAGTTACTCCAAACTCCAAATAATGAAACTATGATGTGTTTGGGAGTGTTTTTGGAGTTTTGTATATTATTGCATTTTTGTGAAACTTCATTTTCTTCCATCTTTTTTTTCTAAACGGCAATACTAACTCCAAACTCCCAAATGCCTCATAACTTGAATATAACTCCAGTTTTGTCAAATGAGTTTCATCATTTCAAATCCTGGTTTGAAATCTCCAAAGTCAAAATAAATCTAACCAATAGCAAACTAGGGCTAGATGATACTCAAAAAATTAGAACATTGCAAACTAGACATTCCTACTTTAGAGCGTAGTACTAAGTTCTCACTCCGACAACACAAGCCCTCAAGGAAGAAAGCTACAAACCAAAGGTTGTACTGTCTAAGCCGGTGTTACATCTAGGACTCATGTAATGATATACAAAGAGCGCATCAAATAATGAAGGTATAACCTGGCACTGATCGTATATGACATGGGCTGTACAGAAAAAACAGAGTATTAACATAAACAACTGATCATGTGGTAATTGTTTTTGGCATATAGATTATGGTCATCACGGCTCTGTAGTTTATGCTTTATTATTTCTCATAAAATTTATGCACAGATGGACACAATGTGTTTTGGCACTTGAAAAAACATTAATCTACTCTGTCAATAACTCTCCATATTGTGATCAACAAATCCTTGAGGAAGTCTCCTATAGCAACTACTTGTGTGGTAACCCATCAATATGTTCCATTATTAGTATTAATCAATTTGCTGATGGACATGATTTTGTGGCATCAAGATAAATGTAACTTCTAGTAATTCCTATCGTCTTTCGGATTCGTCTAGATTTCTTACTCTTTTAAGTTTGGTGGATTACTCCTCCGTTTCATGTAAGCTACTTGACAAACTAGTCAGGTTATACAACTGCTGATTAGCCTTCTAACATCTATGAAAGTCCTTCTCGTGTACATACTCCATATTTCCTTGGCAAGGGTTTGAATGCCAACTTGAGAAAGTTAACATCAAGTTGTCAACTGGACATAAATTGGTCTATCTTTCACTCTAGCTGTCTTAATTCAAAGGCATGCTCATAGCTAAGCTTGTTTTGGTGGGAGAAGGTTAGAACTTAGAACAATGTGGTCTTAGGTATAAGTATCTGACTAATTTGTATCAAGCTATCAACCCTATATATATATATATATATATATATATATATATATATATATATATATATATATATATATATATTTTATATATATATATATATATATATATATATATACTGCTTTGGCTGTATACTTCTGGTAATTCTCACTCGAGCTGTCTTAATTCGAAGGCATGCACATAACTGAGCCTATTTTATTGGGAGAAGGCTTAGAAGATGATGATGACAAGTTGGGCTTTAGCCATAATTATTTGATTTAATTGTATCAACCCTATAACATTTATGTGAAAACAGTTTTCCTTATGTGCCACAGTTGATGGTTCTAACATCTTAGTTTATTTTATTTCTACATGCTAGTGCTTCCACTAAAGATAGTAGACACAATTTGATCATGGTACATGCATATGTTTTTCTAGCTATAGCTTCTGCTTTTATATTCATCGCCAACCCCATGCAGTGAAAGTTGCTAATGAATTAAAGGTACAAATACCAGTAGGACCGATGGGAGTTGTTCAGGAGGCTATTAACAGGCAATTATGTTCTCTTGTTTTCCATGAGACTTTTTTTCCTGTCATTCTTCTTGCAATTCAACGAGTCACTTAAGGATGGGTGCCCCTATTAAATTGGTTGAAGTTGGACTTCTAAATGGTGGAGCAGGATTTAGAATGAAGAATAACCTTGCAAGGATCTGAAATCATGGTCTGCTATTCTTGGATACCTTGATGTTCTCAAGTACAGGCATACAGGGCCTCTGGGAAGGATTTGTGTTGGTTAATATGGGTGTTCCTCATGTATGCATTCGACGAAGAATCAGATATTATTAAGAAACTTGTTAGTAAACTACTTAAGATAGCTGCTCTTATGCATGTGATTAGCGAGACTTTTTCCCTGCTGGCTTATAGGTAGAGCTGCAAATGAACAGAGCAGCTTGCGAGCTTGACTCGGCTCCTCTTCATTAATGAGCCAAGCTTGAACATAAAATGAGCTCAGTTTCCTTTAACGAGCCGAGCTTGAATATATAAAGCTGTTCGGAAGCTCCCCAACAAGCTTGACGAGTATTAGGTCATGCTCTAGTCTATTGACTCTTTTAGGACTCGGACTTTATTAGGCTCAACTAAAGTTTATATTTAATTGTTGTTAAAGAGAAGGAAGCAGTCCACAGGCAAAAACTGAAATTGCTAGTGCTAGTTTTGACTTTTGATTCAAAACAAGCCACGACAAACGGGGTTTTCCTTCTATGTTGCATGTATAAACGCTAATCTTGACTCAAGCTCCAAGTTGAAAAGTTTTTGAGTTGCTCCCAGATCTAGTCCAGCTGCTCATGAGCCTAGTCAATTACGAGCATGGACATTTTTTTTCCAATATCGAGTTGAAGCTCGAGTCTATCGACTCTTTTAGGAGTCCGACTTCACTATGCTCAACTAAGGTTTATACTTGACTGTTATTAAAGAGAAACCAGCAGTCCATAGCCCAAAACTGAAATTGCTAGTGCTAGTTGTGACTTTTGATACCAAACAAGCCCATTCCATGGCAAATGGGGCTTTTCTTCTATATTGCATGTATAATACACTAATTTTGACTCAAGCTCCGAGTTGAAAAGTTCTTTGGTTTCTCCCAGATCTAGTCCAGCTGCTCATGAACCTAGTCAAGTACGAGCATGAACATAGTTTCCAAAATCGAGTTAAGCTTGATCTTGACTCGATAATTTCTGACTTGAGCTCGAGCTTGGCTCAGTAATTTCAAGCTCGAACTTAGACAACCTTTGGCCATAAATGAGCCAAGCCTAAACATGACAATCTCAGCTCGGCTCAATTGCACCCTACTCAAGCTCGAACTCCTTAGTCGTTGTACTTTGGTAAACTGCATGGCGGATTAGTTGGGCTTCACTCCAACTTTCCTGAGTTACCGAAAAAGCCTCCTTTTCTTGACCTTAGCTTCATTGACAAGGAATTGGCATCAAGTCAGAAACAGTTGAGACCAAGTTGACGGTCGGCAAAGTTTTTGGGCATCTTTCAATGTATACATATGAATTTAGAGGCATGCTGCATGGCCAATCCTCTTCATGGGAAAAGACATGATGGGGCTTGGCCATTATTTTTCGTTAAATTGTATCAACCCTATTCTATGACCATTGCTTCTATGAATGTGCTGCAGCTGACTGTTCTAACTCTTAGGTTTAATCAACTTCCCTGTGCTACTTCTTGCAGCATGACGAAATATGATGGTGTTACTTGCATATTCTTTTACTCTATAGAAAATGGAAGATATGCTTTCTGTGATCTGCACTGATTTCGTTGTTTCTCCATTTGCTAAAAGGATTGCTTACTTATATCTCTCCTATGTTCCATTGCATATTGTGCTTATGATGCTTACAAAGTATTTCTGGTAAGGTACAATGCAGTGGCATTGGTATTGCAAGGCTTATGCACAATTCTAAAAATAAAAAAAAACTATTTTTAACAATGTCAGCTATGACGCTTGGGTCATCTACAATTTCCTTTCTCTCTGCTTGGCATGGGTGGGAGGCGCAGGTGCTGTAGTGGTAAGCTTAAGTGGACGAGTTCTGAAGCCTTCATGGTGCCTGATGACATGCTGCTTTCCTGCTATTCCACTTGATGGGTAAGTTTAGCCTGGTCCTCCAATCCCTTCTCTTTTGTTTGCTGATGACAGTTCTGCAGTTCCTCTGCAAATTTTTTGCAGAAGCTATTGGATTCTGATGAATCTGGATTTAGTTTATCCACGTGATATTTTTGCATCTGACCTGCTTGTCTTTTTGGGCAGACGCTTCATACGGAGGTGCAAGCAGGGGTGTCTGCAATTTGTTATTCTGAAACCCATTTTAGTTGCTATTACATTCATATTATATGCAAAAGGGAAATACAGAGATGGAAATTTCAGTGTGAACCAAGGCTACCTTTACATTACAATTACGTACACCATCTCTTATACAACAGCGTTGTATGCACTTGCCCTGTTCTATGTAGCATGCAGAGATCTACTACGGCCATATAACCCAGTCCCGAAGTTTTTAATTATCAAATCGGTTGTCTTCCTTACATATTGGCAGGTAGCTCTCTTACATTCCTCTGTTACTTTTCTTTATTAAGTATTTACATGATATATGCGGAAGATAAAGTGGCAGGATGCTGTATTTACATTTGAATGTGCATTTGTGGTCAAGTTTGTTCCAATGATAGTGTTAAGTTATATGGTTCCAGTATGTTGAAAAGTTACAGGTCTATGATTGGTTATGTTAGTGGGAAATTTGCTTCACGAATGGCAAGAACTTCTAGCACTCCTATGTTATTCTTGGGTTTGGGATACGAGGGTGTAATATAGTCATGTTGATTACGTGATGATCAAGAATCAGACAGTAGCTTACTGAAGGATTCTGCAACTCCGCAGTGACATAGGAATAATTGAGCAGCCCAACCCACTCTTTTATCAGAATATACTAGTTATCCAGCTAGTAGCTTTGATGTTCATTGCTTATGTCTACAACTTCTCCATAATTTTTCATTGTAGATAAATCCAAGTACTCTCTTCCCATTTGTAATCCTTTTATTGAGAGGTTTCTTAATCATGAAATATAAATATACATCTGATATCTAGGATGGGATGTCAAGTACCCCCAGTATTTAGGCATAGATAGTCTTCCATTCCATTCTTGTTTATGATTTTCATTCCTGCCGTTTTTCTCAGTGAAAATGTATGTCATGAAACAGATGGAAATTGCCATGGCATTTTTATGTACCATTTTTATTCACCGCCCTTAGAAGTCTGAAGTTACCAATGGGAACTTAATTGCTTCCTCATGTGAAAGGATTCCTATCTAATGGTTCTCTAGGTAATTTGTCATATTAGAAAATACATTTTAGGATTATTGAGTATAAGTTTTCTCCCGACTTCTATTGAGGAAGTAATGTTGTACTAAGTTTATATGTTTGTGGTAAAGAATGTTGGAAATGTATGTAAGCATGCACGTATATTTGTTTACTTAATGCATGTATGTGATTTGGAATTTCAAAAATACTATTGTGTGGCGTATGTATGTAATTACGACCTTAAGCCTTAACCATCATTACTTCCTGGCGCAGAACAGTTTCTAGAGAAGACCAGAAGGAACTCGAACCACGTGGAAATACCATCTTAGAAATTTATTAAAATCTATTCTTCACTAAAATTCTTCAATAAAATTGGTGGTGATTCACATGTCTCATAAGTAGTACATATCAACTCAGATTATTGTCTACTAATTCCAGGTTGTTCATTTGTCTACCTATCCTAGTCGAAACCTTTGTGAATGAAGTATTTGCCATTTTTTGTCGAGGAACTCATTGTCCTCGAATTATAATAGACTCCTGTGAGATTGACCGTACATGTCATACATAATAAATACCATGACTTTTTGAGCTTTGTTTTAGGATAATATATGAGATTATACCCAGTCCACCATCTTGCTTCCCTAACTACCTTGATCTCTTTTCACTATGATCTTTAACTTGTCTATATTTAAATCATATTGAAAACTTCCTTTTCATTTTGCAGGGTGTATTGGTTTTTCTTGCTGCCAAAACTGGTTTTATAGAAAATGCAGAAGAAGCTGCTGATTTTCAAAATTTTATTCTCTGTGTGGAAATGCTTGCTGCAGCCGTGGGCCACCTCTATGCTTTTCCTTACAAGGAGTATGCAGGTGCTAATGTTGGTCCATCTCGAGGTTTGACAGGAAGCCTTGCTCACGCTATGAAGTTCAACGACTTCTATCATGACACGGTTCACCAGGTTATATTCACTACTTTTGAAATATCAATATATGTTCATGTTTGATCGTGTTAAATCTTATCTTTATGCATCGTGTGACAGTTTGCCCCAACTTATCATGAGTATGTGCTTTACAATAATGCTGAGAGCGACGAGGGATCTACAAAATATCGATCTCGTACATTTGTGCCAACTGGTCAGGAAATGGATGCTGTGAGAAAGAACAAACATGGGGACAGGCTTGATGACATACAACTGTCAAGTGTCTCTACCTCAGGTTCCAGCAGCCCTATGGTATCATCAACTGCGTCACAGGACCTCGATGTTATAAATTCTTCATTGCTCAATGAAGCACCTGTTTCGTCAGCACAGCCATATGATCTTTCACTATTAATCGATACAGATCTGTCCAGCTACCCTGCCGAAGTTCCTGCTGTTGAGCCAAGTAAACAGTGATCCAGAATGAGAACATCAACAAAGCAAAAGCCAAGCCCTGGGTCATGACAGATGGGAGGAGTTATCTTGCCATGTTTTGCTGGAAGTGAGCATTTCTGTATTCAATGCTTATATTTCTTGGACTTGATTTTTACAAGTTGCTGATGGCTCACAGCAAACATAACGTGGTCTTGCCTAGCTTACTGAGTCGTTGTATACCGTCATTTTTCCAGCTCAATTTGACGAATGTAAGGAAGGATTCATGAAAGTAGCTGGTTGTGTTTGTACATGCGTTGTGTATGTGTCATATCCTTCATTCAATTTACTGAGCGTATGTTGATATAGATCTGTTGTGGGAATGTTTCTGACCTGTTGTTTGGGTACAAATTGGCTTGTCTGTGATGAATATTCTTAATAACTGAACTTTGACAGATTCATGATTGTCCAGATGGTTTGGGGAAAATAGGTCTTTGTACATTCTAAAGACTGTCCAGGCTCAAAATGTTATGTTGTATGGACTTCAGTTGTTATTTTGAGGAAATACTATTTATGCCGTCCTATAATTGTGCATGTTAAAAAATTATCCTAGGATAAATTCAAGTACAGGCAGCTCTGACGACCTGATATAGTCAAAGCCACCATTTGGCTTCTTGTTCTCATATCCCTTCAGGCCTCGTTCGGTTTGCTGAAAGGAAAGGAAATCAATTTCTTGTTCTTTTTTCTTTTCTTGTAAGAAATCAATTTTCATCCATATTTCTTTCCGTTGTTTTGAGAGAACAAGAAAATTGGAAGGAAAATTGAATTTCCTATAGTGGGAAGTTGAAAAGGGGGAACCATTTTCTTCCTAATTTTTCTTGCATATGGGAATTATTTTCTTTTTCTTATACTTTCATTTCACATTCAATCATAGGAAATGAATGATTTTCCATTTTCAATTTCATTTCGCCAACCAAACGGCCTCAGAGTCTTCATAGTAAGGCTACAAACGGATCAGATCAGAAAAAAGGTCCGATCCAACAAAAAAAAAAAAACTCCCTCTCTCCTTGCCTTTTTGATGTCCTAACCAGCCAAAAGGAAACCTCAGTGGCCAAACTAAAGAATCCTTAATTAAGGGAGGATGGCTAAAATTGGAGTTTGAAGGGGATCGAAATTTTTAGACTCCTTAGAGCATCCACAGTAGGACTAATTTTAAGTGCTATATTTGGTCTTTAACCAAATTTTGTAGCACTTGATAGCTCCAATGGACTCTTTTTCACACTTGAAAAATGGTAGAAAGCTAAGAGACTCTCCAAATTTGGAGAGTCCACTAGTTGAACTATATTACTTGCGGGCCCACCATATTTACTTTTTTCCTTCATTCTTTTTTTGGAATGTTGCCACTTGTCAATTATGAAAGAAAAATAAGAGCATCCACAGTGGTAACACTCCAAATCATACTCCAAATCACTTTAAACCATACTTCAATAATTAATTTTGGAGTATTCTCTTCATGTTAGTACACAATGATATAGTCTAAATAAACACTCTAAATTGACAAGTGGCAACACTCCATTTGTTTTCCTCCTTATTTTTCTTTCATAATTGACAAGTGGCAACACTCCAAAAAAAAAGAATGAAGGAGAAAAGTAAATATGGTGGGCCCGCAAGTAATATAGCTCAACTAGTGGACTCTCCAAATTTGGAGAGTCTCTTAGCTTTCTACCATTTTTCAAGTGTGGACAAGAGTCCATTGGAGTCATCAAGTGCTACAAAATTTGGCTAAAGACCAAATATAGCACTTGAAATTAGCCCCACTGTGGATGCTAAGAAGGAAAACAAATGGAGTGTTGCCACTTGTTAACTTGGAGTGTTTATTTAGACTATATCATTGTGTACCAACATGAAGGGAATACTCCAAAATTAATTATTGTAGTATGGTTTGAAGTGATTTGGAGTATGGTTTGGAGTGTTACCTCTTTTTCTTCTCTTCAATTTCTTCCATGAGGTCCAACCCTACATGCCATGCTAATTGCACAACTAGTGTGGATTGGTTGAACTTTATTTGGATTATCCTCGGTGTTAATTTTGTATATAAATATACATAATCCCTACTAATATAAATGGGACTTCAAAATGGCTCAAGATTGAATCGTCTAAGCCGTATGTATATTATCAGTTAATTATTTTAAAAAATTAATATTATGTAAAAAAATATTGAAAACAAATTAACTTATTATAACTAACATTACAAGTATTTGAACCCAACCAAAAGAAAAGAACACCTACCACCTTAACTCATGAGTTATAATAAGTGTTTGTATATATGGCTAACCATTTCCTAGACTTTTCATAAAAAAAGTATAAACATATTCATAACAAGTTATAATTAAAATATAATCAAATATATAATAAATTATAATTAAAATATAAACAAATTACGTTAATTATCCCTATATTTTACACTTATTACAGAAACTACCCCTACTTTGAAACTAATTACGCGGACCACCCCTATAGTTTCTATTTTTTATAAAAATATAACACTAACTACCCCTATGTTTTATAAAATTTCTAAAGGAGAGGGGTGGTGAGTGTAATTAGTTTCAAATAGGGGTAGTCTCTGTAATACTCATGAAACATAGGGGGGGTTGGTGTATTTATTTCTATAAATATTAATTTAAATATATCTAATATTTAAATAATTTTATATTAATATCATAAGGAAAATATATTATAAGAAAAAATTATTTTTTGTGCGACGTACATGAATTTACTAGGGCTAATTCTAAGGGCACTCCACTTTACTTGGGACTAGTTCTTACTAGGGGACAGTCCATGAAAGTGAAACTTTTACTGGGGGCAACCCGAATTTTACTTGAGACTTAGCCTCCCCCCTCCAAACCCTTTCTAACACTTCATTTCATCAATTTTTTTATCTCTTTTATATTCTTAAAATCTAAACCCTATTTCTCTTCTCCATAACTCCAATCCCAAATTCCTAAACCCTAAATTCCTCTCCATTCCTCCAATTCTAAGCAATGGCACACAAGCCCAAACCTTCATCACAATCTAGATATGTTTGATATGTTTTGCTATTTTTCGTTTTAAATTTATTGAATATTTGGTAATGCTCAAAATAGTTTGATAAAATATGTTAGAAGAACAAATTTATGGTTCATGTATGTATCTTTTAAACACAATAAATCAATTTTTTGCATCAAATTTTAACCCCCGAATCATAGGTTTTGGCCTACAGTCGGCCACGAAAACGACATGACTGCATGCAGCCTTGCAGTCCTGCAATACAGTAGGAATGCATGCAGTCTGGCAGTCCTGCAATACAGTAGGACTGCATGCAGTCATGGTTAATATTATGACTGCATACTTTCATGCAGTCCTTCCTATTTTGTAACTGTAAAATGGACTGCAAGCAGTCCTGATATATAGTAGGACTGCATGCTGTCCTGCAGTCCTTGATAATATTAGGACTATACACTTTCATGCAGTCCTGCCTATTTTGTGTGACTGTATTATTTTCTGACAGTCCTTACACTCCTATTTGTTTATAATCTTTTTTCGATCGCGCAATTGTTGGAGTGCTCTTAGAATTAGCCAATTAGAACCGATAGTTTCTAGGTTGGGAAGAAATTTGGACTAGGGTTTACTTATGTGACCTATAAATTTTTGGAAAAAAAGAGAGCAAGAGAGGGAGAAGAGAAGAGAGCAACACAAAAAAATGTTGATTTTTATACCCAAATGTGGTCTAGGCCAAGCAACAAATATGAATGACAAACTTTAAATATTTGAAAAAAAAATTGGACTAGCCCCAAGCAATTGTTGGAGTGCCCTTAGAATTAGCCTTTACTAGCAATGTCATCTTTATACAAAATATTTTTATATATATATATATTTTTAAACCAATAAAGTAAACAAACATCACTCACAAATTAGCCAGGTGAGCAAAGAAAAAAAGGAACTATAATCTTTAGTGGTATTACTATTTCACCTAAAACCCTATCCCCTTGCATAAGTATATAAATTGGGGGCAAGAGGCAGTTGGGGAATAGAGGGAGGTGGAGTTTTGTAAGGCCATATATTCACAAGGCAAGCCTTATCATAAACCCCATCCCTCTTCCCACTTCCTCCAGTTCTCCAGCCGAGCTCCTCCCTCCGCCATGGCTTCCTCCATCCTCGCAGTCTCCTCCTTCATCCAGACCCTCCACCTGCCCTTCTCCGACAAGCCCCACTTATGCTCGCTCAAAAAACCCTCCTCCTCCTCCTCCGTCTCCGTCCCTGTCTCGGTCTCCTCGAGGCGCACGTTCCTCCCTCCGTCGGCCATCGCGACGCCCAGCTCGGTGCTGAGCGAGGAGGCCTTCAAGGGCATCGGCCGCCGCCTCGACAAGACCGCCGTCGGGGGGAACGACGGGGACGAGGAGTACGACGAGTACACGGACGGGGACGACGACGAGAGCGACGAGGACGAGGACGAGGCGGGGGGAGCTGGAGACGACGGCGACCTCGCCGTCGCGAACCTCGGCCTCCCTCAGAAGCTCGTCGAGTCCTTGCAGAAGCGCGGGATTACCCATCTCTTTCCCATCCAGGTGAAATTTGTCTATGGCTCTAGATGCACAAGTTTCAAGCATAGTTTGTAGTATCGAACGGTACCGACCCGATACAGCCGATAGCGGTACGGTTTGGCATGTCCAGATCCGATACCGACGGATACCGATACGGATGCTGATACTGACCGATACCAACATTAGGGGTCTCTTTTCCAGTCAATTCGGCAAAGTAAATTGATCGAAAAAGACTAGTCAACAAGGATGTAAAAGCATAGTAAGATTGTAAAAACATGTAAGTGAAGAAAACTTATGTATCGCTGGTAAACCAATCAGCAATGATGACTATTATTTGATTTAATTTCAAAACTAATATGGAACAACACAAAAAATACTTAAAATTATGGCTAAATGTCTAAAATATTTTATCTAAATTTATTAATAATTATTTTCTTTCCGATACCAAAATATCCTATACTCCAGTTTGAAACTGCCGATACTACCGATACTGTCGATCCCGATACTCATAGGAAGGGTCCGATTCCGATACTGCGAACCTTGGTTTCAAGCGACAAATGTGACAATTTTACTAGTCTTAAGCTGCTTCTGTAAGTTGTCAGCATAAGCTGTTGACCAAACCAGACTAGTAACTAAGTGCTGTAAGCTAGGTGTTCGGTAGAAGCATGTTTTTCGGTGCTGAAATTGTTTGAACTGAAGTAAACATGTAGTAATAGAAAGGCAAAATTATACGAGAAGATGAAGCATTGTCGTAAGCACATGATAAGACGAAGCAGCTTTTGCAAGCAACCTTTTATAAGAAGGCCATGAAAGCCTCAACTTATATTACAATACCATTTTAGCTTATTTACTGCATGAGTAACAACACTAGATGTACAGTTTTCTTCTAGCACGATACATGATGATTATACACTGTCAATTAATCTGTTTGTGTTTGTGGTCGGCTTACTTTATTAGTTCCGTCTATCAGGACAATTGAGTCCTAGTATGTGTACTAGTTACATTTGTCACACGGGAGTTCTACCAAGGAAATTATCCTTATTGGACGTTGCATCTGCCTAGTGAGGTTACTATTGGTTATTTCATTATTTTGCGTTTTGCTAGATGAAGTTTTGCAATTACTGATGTTTCTTTCCAAAGATGGCATATTTTGTGGATATTGAATCTATTTTTAATTATGTTAACATGATTCCTTTCCTTCAGAGAGCTGTGCTAGTTCCTGCCCTTGAAGGACGAGATATCATAGCTAGGGCAAAGACTGGGACGGGGAAGACATTGGCCTTTGGCATCCCAGTCATTAAGCGACTGACGGAGGACGATGAACAACGAAGTGCCTCAAGGTTTAACTCCTTACTCTTCATACCTGGCGTACTTTGCTTTGAGAAGTCCTCTTCATAATCATTTGCTTGTGTACTTTAAAGTAGGCGGACTGGTCGCCTCCCTCGAGTTCTGGTTCTGGCTCCTACAAGAGAGTTGGCCAAACAAGTGGAGAAGGAAATCAAAGAGTCAGCACCATATCTTAGCACTGTTTGTGTCTATGGAGGAGTTTCTTATAACATCCAACAAAATGCTCTATCTCGTGGTGTTGATGTGGTTGTGGGAACTCCTGGTCGGATTATTGATTTGATCAATAGCAACAACCTTCAGTTGGGCGAGGTTGAATATTTGGTGCTTGATGAGGCTGATCAGATGCTTGCTGTTGGATTTGAGGAAGATGTGGAAGTTATTTTGGAAAAGCTTCCAACAAAACGTCAAAGCATGCTCTTTTCAGCAACAATGCCTGGTTGGGTGAAGAAGTTGGCACGCAAACATCTTGACAATCCTCTTACAATTGATTTGGTAGTTCCTATCCCCACACACCTCTTATTCTTGAGATGTCACATAATTTATTGTATGCATGTCGTTGTCTACTAGTAGGTTGCTCGTATTAAATTTGTGCCATGTCTATATCTGACATGGATCTGACATTGACAAGCCAAAGCACCACACACATATTACATGGTTGTCATATCTATGGCCATGTCTTTGCGACATGCATAGTACATACACTTGGACTAAAGAACTAGAAGGCTAAATGTCAAACTAGTAAGCTTTGAAGCACCAATACATGTAGGAGTACTCGGGCACAATACATAACCAGTATGATGCAATGAGTCATATGACAATTTCTAAAAGTTTCAGATGTAGTATGATGGAGTACTATCAATACTCAGACAAAATGCTGGAGAAAGTTAAAACAAAAAAAGTAATAGAAGAACTTACAAGGAAGTTCGAGAAATTCCTAAACTTGAAAGATGATTAAGATATATGTATGATTGTTCTCTCTCTCTTTCTCTCAAAAGAAAAAAAGAAAAAAAGGAAAAGAAGAAGAAAAGATACATGTATGCTTGTAATTTATGGGGCTCAAGTGTTAGAATTAGCTGTATTTCAAGCCTTGGAGAGGTACTGAGCCTTGAGGAGCTGTACTAACACTATATAACAAGTGTTTGGATTTATCTAGTATGTAAAACCAAGTGTACTTGAGCAGTCTCAGCATAGGTTTGTGGCCTTTTGAGTCCTTATGCTTCATAGCTTGCAAGTCCTGGCTGATGAAGGCATACTGGTGGCTTTTCAGTTACTGAGCAAAAAGGTGACAAACATTTAAGTGCCAGATATAACAAGTTCAAAAAACATGTGTTCCATCCAATAGTCAGATACTACTAGTTTTTTTGTTTGTGGAAGTTAGAGAAAGATAGGTATAGATTTTTCTTACCCTGTACTCTGGAACACGTCCTACCTTTTTGCCTAAATATATTGCTTGGTGTTCTTTAGGAAATATAAGCATTTCCTAGGTCGAGGAAACTGAAATTTGCAAAAGCAACATAGATATAAAATTAGTGGTTATCATTGGTACTGATTGGATGCAGTTAACTTATTCCAGCCCTGCTAGCTAGTCATGATTATCTTGTTAGAATGAAGACCGAGCTGTTTCTGTCCTCTACACTGTTAAGTTCATTGAGTGTGATGTTTGAGTTCGTGTACAGATCCTGTTGCCATAGGTAATACTGCCTGGGAAGGATAAAATGAATCCTCCGGGATGGCCATTGACAATAGCTTATTCATGCTGTGAAATAGATTATTGATTTTGAAATGCATCGAGTATTCACCCTGACCTGGTAATTCAATTATAACTCCCTTTCTTTAACACCCACCTGTTGTTTGATCGTTTGGATCAATTGTAATTTTATCGAATCAAAATTGCAAAGATGTTTCTTTATTTTCTGAATCAATTTCTTGTTCACATTCAAACGATGATTCATCAATTGAGCTTAAGTAATTGAGTCCTGCTAAATGGTTTCCTTTTATGTTCAAATTCTCAAAAAAAATGTTGGAATTCTATGAAAGAGTCCCGGAAGCCCGGATGCATGCCAGTTTTGTACGACCTCGTGGAGTGGCACAAGATCTGCCTCATGCCTTATGTCGAGATATTGATTCCTCCACACAACAATTTGCTTCTTGTATCGACAAATTAGAAGTCTCAGTAGGACAAGGACTACCATGCTCCGATATGAGTTTGAGAAGTCTCCGAGGAAGTTCCTATAAGGCTAGTTCGGTTTCATTCTTCTCTCAATGTCAATGCTTGGGGATCGGGTAAAGCGAGATCACTTTTAAAGCGGAACATTGGAAGAGAGTGGGATTGTGGAAATCCCGAAACTAAGTCAAGAATTTGATATTTGGATCGTCCATGTGGACCTTTCAACAGCACAACGGATTAAATCCTGTAAAATGGATTAGTTGGTGCCCATCTGATCCATAAGATAGAGTTGGTTACACAGGGGATGAGGAAGGTGACTAATGAGACGATTCAACTTATGTAGGTACTGTTGCAGGAATGGCTGCTGATAATGAGGAAGTGGGCTGGTAGGTGTAGCGAGCTAGAGCGAGCGGCGGGAGGAGGTGTAGCTGGGCTGTCTTAGCAAGTGAAAACAGAAATGCAAGGTTGCTTACAGAATGAGCTTGCCGGCGGATCACTGTCGTTCCATTCTTGAGTGAACTGGAGAGCAACCATCTTAACCATTGATGTCAAGCTGTAGCTTTGGATTGAATCACCAAAAATACAAGGACCAGGAAATGCCCCATGAGGGAGAAAGACGATGTACGGAATACGGGATCCTCCTAGTACACTGGACAAAAATCCAGAGATTAGGTACCATTACCCTATTGTTTGTAGGAAAGGTCTAGTCAGATCTACTTTAGCTTTAGAATTGCTCCTTTCCTCCTCCAGTAATACTTCTATCATGCACTCCAATGCTGGTACTAACTGCTCTGGAGCGGACTTGGGCTTGAACTTAGATTTACGTTGTGCATGATACTTAGTAGGTAACCAAACCCTACCTAGAAAGAAAAATAGAATGAAAGTAAATGAAATACCATATAGTGCATTTTGAATATACGAGTACTTGGTGCTCCCATATCGACATGGCTAGAGGTTATTTAATTGAAATACTATAAGATCCTATTTGGTTGCTTGAAAGTGGATGAGTGAAAAGTGCAAATTCAGCATATAATAATATTCACTTTCCGGAAAGTGGTAATCCAAAAAAAACCTTATGTTTGAAACCATTGAAAGTCCACTTCCTCTTTTGACAAGTGGTGTGGAGAAAGGAAAAATGTTTAATACATTGGAAGTCCATTTTTCACTTCGGCACTTTCAATATTTACCAAACGTTGAAAGTGGGTCTCCAAAGTCATTTCAATGAATGGCCACTTTCAAGCAACCAACATCCCCTAAGAACAATCACAAAGTTTCTTGCAAATCACTTTAAATTTCAGTATCACTAGGATGCAACTATATATATATAATATTGGTTCTCATAACTCTTTTATACCATTTAAGGATTTTACAAGAATGGTTCAAAGGTATTTCAGTGAAATATTTATCAACTTTCTGTTGGCTTTACCTTCTGGTGCAGTGTTGATCTTGATTTGGTTTTTCCGGACGGTTTTCTTTGATTCATGTAGGTTGGTGATCAAGATGAAAAGCTAGCAGAAGGAATCAAACTTTATGCTATACCAACAACTGCGACTTCAAAGCGAACCATCCTCAGTGACTTAATTACGGTATGTTGCAAACATTAGTCTTTGACAGATTGTATTCATCTGATGAGGTGATGATGCACTCATTCTAGTTTTGGTGTTTACATTCCCATGCTTCAGTTTGGTGTCACTTTGTTGACATTGCATTCAGATAATTTTGGCAAACATCATTTAAATGCTTGTACATCCAGTATTATCCTTGATGTTCAAAGAGTATTAGTGGATTTCTGAGCTTAGTGTATGTTGTTTCCTAGATTAATATTATGTATTGGATCCTTTGTCCCTTCACTTTCTGACATCAACACCAGATTTATCTAGTTTATTTGTCCTTCTCTGGTTGCTTTCTAGAACTCTAGTTTCATAACATCAAAAGTGCTAATGTTTTTAATTTAGAAGACTTGAAAAGTTTACGCTGTTTTTTAATCTTCTTAGCCATTAATTAGCATTGGTATCTACGAACTACTTTCAGGTGTATGCAAAGGGTGGGAAGACCATTGTTTTTACACGGACAAAACGGGATGCTGATGAAGTATCCATGGCCTTATCTAATAGCATAGCCTCTGAAGCACTACATGGAGATATATCTCAACATCAAAGAGAGAGAACTCTGAATGGTTTCCGTCAAGGAAAGTTCACTGTTCTTGTTGCAACTGATGTTGCTTCCCGTGGTCTTGACATTCCTAATGTTGATTTGGTAGGTCAACAAAACTTGAGTCTCCTTTGTAAGGTTTTATTTACCAGATTTGTGGTTTATACTTTATACATACACACACACATTATTGAGAAGGGATACTGTTGGCATTATGAGTATGCTCTATCAGGGCAAAGTCAAACATATTACATTCATATTCTTAGAGAGATTTCATGTCCTTGCCAACTTTGGTTATTCCAAGGCTGTAATATGGTTTATATGTGAAGTTGAAACGTATCGTGTGTCTGCAAGAGCTTGTGAGTCTGATCTTTACCTAGCCTTTTTGAAGACTGCATGTGAAACCAACTGTTTTCTCAATCATCAAGAGCTTTTAAGTAATTGTAGCTTGTAGTTGTTCACTATGCATTCTTAGGATCACAAAGGTTTGCAAAATTTCTTTCTACATTGGACTGCCCTTAATGATTATGTTTTGGTAAGTACTATTTAGCAATTGATATTTCTATAGTTCACATAACAAGGGTTTGCTTCCTCAAGTTAGAAACCTAATCGTGATGTGTGAAGCTGTAGTGAAATTAAATAATCGGGTTATAAAATAATTTTTCAATGAACATTTTTTACCCCATTATATTATAATCCTACACTACATGCCTAAAGCTAGAAAAGAAAAACGACTACTAGGTGCTAGAATATTTGGCAAGCCAAGTAGCTCGCTCGTGTAGGAAAAGGCGGTACTAAGAAGAATTAATTATTTGAAAATTTTAATCTTTAGTTCTGTTATTCTGTCTTAAAACTGATACCTTTTAAGTTTTTGCATCAATTTGCCAGATGTCGAAATTACAAAACCAAAACTCTAAGCAAGGAACAAAAACTTAAATTTTAGCCATGATTTCATCTAGACAACTATGTGCCACTACCGGTTACTACGTAGAGATGCATAATTTTCAACTTTAACCAAGGGATGAGTGGTATGACCATTTTCAACTTATTTCTGATTGTTGGCTTCTTGCTGATACTTTGAACCTTAAGATGCATATTTCATATTCAATATTATTACCATTCATAATTTTATACATATCCTTTAGGAATCAATTCAAAATGCTGCCAAAGTATATCCTGTGCTGGTACCCAGTTATGTTTAAAAAACTTTTTTATTTTCCTTTTGCAGATCATTCATTATGAACTGCCAAATGATCCAGAAACTTTTGTGCATCGCTCTGGTCGTACAGGGCGTGCTGGCAAGGAGGGCTCAGCCATGTTGATGTTCACCGGTAATCAGAGAAGAACTGTTAAATCTCTTGAACGTGATGTAGGTTGCCACTTTGAGTTTGTCAGCCCTCCAAGAATACAAGATGTGTTGGAATCATCAGCGGCACAAGTTGTAGCTACCCTGCAGGGCGTTCACCCTGAGTCGATACAGTTTTTCCTCCCAACAGCACAAAAATTGGTGGAAGAGCAGGGAACTGCTGCTCTTGCTGCTGCATTGGCCCATTTGAGTGGCTTCTCCAAACCCCCTTCGTCTCGTTCTCTTATCAGCCATGAACAGGTAATGATTAATTTGTTTTTTGAAACTTCACATACTTCCTGAATAATGTCCTTAGATCTTTACTTTTGTCTTTGTTCAGACAAATAGTCATAATGTACTATCCTAAATAAGCCAACCTTTCAAATGATGAATATTTAAGTACAAAAATAGCTGCATGTGAATCTCTGTAAAACAGAAATAGAAGGAAAGTATTTACAAGTTTTTTCAGCTTTAAAACCAGCATGTGAAAGTGAAATAATCATACTTAAGGTTTAAACTGTATTGCATAGTTTAAATATGAAAATATAATTTCGTATGAGTAGATCTCACACGAAGGGAAAGGATAACTGTGAGGGCACAGTTATTTTTACGAGTTTCCTGTTTGAATTTTGGGGTTGGCTGTTTGAATCCTCTTGTTCCATTTGGTTCTGTTAAGGGCCATGTCCTCTGTAATAAACAAAAAGTCCTACTCCATAACTACTATATTATCTCATTAATTGCACATGTCCAAACCATCCAAGTCGATTTTCTCTCATCTTGTCCTTAATTGGCACCACCTCTAACTTTCCATGGGTACACTCATTTCTTATCGTATCTTTAATGTATGCCCCCATCCATCTTAGCATTCTTATTTCGGCTAAACTAACTTTCGATACATGTTGTTTCTTAATTACTCAACACTCTGATCCATAAAGCATAGCTGGTCTAAACAACTCTTAGCTACACCCCAAATGGCTTCAATGGTCACCCTCTAAACCTTTATATACATGCCATTTAATATTAATCCAGACGAAATAGGACTGAAAAGCATTCAACACATTCTCATAGTCAAGACCCTATATTCTAAAAGTAGATATTTAAGTAACCACCAACTTATATAGTTATATTATAATATACTTGATGTAGAATATATAATAAGTATGAAAATTAGCTTCCTAATCCTAATTAGTTAGGTGGACTTTAAGGCATTCATTTCAGATTCCTGGCAGAGTGCATCCCCACCCAAGTGACTAATTTAAAACATATTCATCTTCTATATACCAACATTTTTAGTAGAGGTCTCTTCAGTTCTACCATTCCATGTTGTCGAGATCGTTGACTAACCAATCACTTCTTAAATGGCTAGTAAGATTACATAAAAAAGAGATATCCAAGCCATATTTTGAGATCGTCTGCCTGTTGGGGTGTCAGTGTTTTGCAATAATACAATTTTAGATCATCATCCATCTCATAGGATATGAACACATTGTTGGATAAGTGAATGTATAATTGAAATAATAATAATAATAATAATAATAATAATAATAATAATAATAATAATAATAATAATAATTGTTTTCTTACAACGAATCTATGGAAAGGTGTACGGATCTTTTTAACGAATTTACTGGAAAGGTGTGTCCTTTCCATTGCGTCTCTTTATTTCTATAAAAGCATAAGTGTTTGAATAATTCAATTACTCAATCCATTCATCCATCTAGCATTAAGTCTAAGAGAGAGAGAGGGACTACCAATATTGCTTCGTCGAGTTCCTGCGGTGTGAAGTGCTGCTACCGAAGGAAAATAACCGTTGTATCCTGGGAGACTAATCTCCATTAAAACCGTAAGCATCGGTGCAGGACGAATATTGTCTTAAAGACATTGAACCAAGTTCAAGCCTCGTTATCAGTCAGATTATTTATTTACATTATATTCTATTATTTTGTCTCTAAAATACATAGTTGGAAATTTAGTACCAACACACATCACATTAATTGGCTTTCATGTCTTATAAAGAGAACATTGTCTATGCACAATCTGCAAGTTCAGCACACTAAAGACTTTTAGGAGTAGGCATGTGTCTCATGATCCAAAAGGGCTTATGAATTGGCAAAACCAATTCTAATTCTCTTTTCAGTATGGCATTCAGCAAATTGAGTGCAAAAAACAAA
The DNA here is from genome assembly GCA_029216955.1 of Iris pallida. NCBI lineage: Eukaryota > Viridiplantae > Streptophyta > Magnoliopsida > Asparagales > Iridaceae > Iris > Iris pallida. The sequence goes on from JANAVB010018197.1 coordinate 2,710,077, forward strand.
TTATAATGGGATACTTAAGAAAAATTTAGTGAAGCTTTTCTAGTATCTTCTTAGAAATCAGTAAATTCTGGATCCATTCTAAAATGGATCTCTTTGCCATCCATTCTAAAATGGATGGTTTCCAGGAACAAGATTTTTGAATGGAAGAGGAAACCTGAAACATCTTTACATGCATGTAAAAGTGTCCTCTGTAAGGGAAACCAAGTCAAGTCTACTTACAATTAGGATCATATTATATGTTGCTCAAGTAAACATGCCTCCCCCCACCGACAAAAAAAAACCCAACTTTCTGACCTTTTCCAGTAGTAAATGAAATTGACATTTAATGAAAATTTTCTCCTCAATAGTAAATTATTTGCCAACAGCCATACAAGTCTCTAAAGTGTCTTGAACTTTTTATAATAAGAGTATTAGAACCACTCAAACATTAGGAAGCTACCATAAAAGCTACTATGAAGAAAATAAATCTCTATGCAAACACACATGAATGGGAAAAAAAATCTTTATGGGAGATCTTATCTTGAACTCCTATGTTTCAATTCCCTTTGTATTTGATTGTTGTTTCAGCCTTTTTCTAGAAATAGTTTGGCCCTATTTTGACTTTACTGCATTTTTTTTTCCCGAAAGGACCCTTGGATTTGCTGGTGCTGTTCAAGAGGTTCCAGTTTCACAAACTTACTTGTTTTCCTTGTACTCTCATTTGCCTGTTAAGATTCATATACTTGGTGAAATAACCAATGTATTAAATACTAATTAGGTTAGCTCTGGGTTTTACAAAAAACTGCGAACAGGGTGAATTTTTCTAGTTGGAAAGAGGGTGGTCTTCTTAACTTATTCTTACTCAATCTATCATTTACTTGGAGCTGCGAGCTGGCTTTCCTTGCATCGAGTGCCCTTGATGTTGGTGATAGTCTGCTGGATTATACGTGTTGTTGCTTAAGCTAAAATCATTCTGTAGATATATATCTTGTTTCAACCAACAACAACGGCAAAGCCTTCTCCCCAAAATTTTGGGGTATAGATAGATATCTTGTTGCTTAAACTAAAAGGGTTTAAAAGGGTTTTGTACATTGTGATGATAGATTGCAGCCTAGGTTGTGTGGACATACCTCCATAGTCCTGTGTCTGTATCCGACGTGTATCCAACACGAATTGTCATTAACACATATTGTACATGGTCTGTCTATGTCTAGGTTCCAAGGAGTCCAAAAACATGGTTAAAATTTATTTGACATGTCTGCATTTGTGCTAACCATAGTCAAGATGTAACAAGGTATGGCTTCTTTCACAAACATTTATGTTATAGAATTTTTTGAAACCTAGATGCTTTCTAAAGTTTACATAGATATAGGTGTTATAATGTTATTAAGGCCTGAATACATAACATGTACATAGATGCTCATATGTAAAATATATATCTGTCTTTGTCATTATTAGTTTCCTTTCGATACATGTTCATCAATAAAAGGGTATAATTTCTTTCATGCGTCCTTTATAATTTTTTTTACTACCTAGCTACTATATATATATATATATATATATATATATATATATATATATATATATATATATGACTTGGTAGCTCAAAGTGGCTAGAGTGGAGACTTAAGACCCAAAGTGGGCAGTGTTTGAATCCCGGTGGGAGCGAACATGAACAATTACCTCTTCCAATATATATATATATATATATATATAAATATATATATATATATATGTCCGTGGGGGTGTATCCCGTCCCGTTGGGTACACCGGGGGTTCCCGTAGGGATGGGCACGGTTCGAATCCCCCCCTAGGCGTTGCTCGCCGGCCCGAAGAAAAGGACACCTAAAAAAAAATAAAAATAAAATAATATATATATATATATATATATATATATATATATATATATATATATATATATATATATGCCCCAAGGGTTGGTGCAGTTGGTTAAGCCTAACTCTCTCTTCTACAAGGTCGAGTGTTCGAATCTTGGGGCCTTTGCATTCTCTCCCAGGTAGCACTCTCTCTTCTAACATATATACACGCGCGCGCACACACACACACATTAGAAGAGAGAGGGGGAGAGTGTGTGTGTGTTTGTGCGCGCATACTTTGTACCTATATCTTAGATTTTTTTTTTTCAAATGCCATACTAAAGAAAGGGTGTCCCAGTCCACGAGGCTCCCTGGGTCGAGATGTATACAACTTTACCCCCATATATATAGAGAGGTTGTTTCCGTGACTTGAACATGTATCCTCTAGGATGCAAGCAACAATCCTACCGTCGTGCCAAGAGGCGCATTTACTGTTGTGTTCATATTTGTATGCGTTCATCTTAGAGTAGACTGCAGCTGTATTTACTATGGTGGAAATCAATATATATGTCATGCACTGTAGCAATTTATATCAATAATATGCTACATACCTTGTTGGATTTTATAGCTTCTAACATGTTATCTATGCAGGGATGGGTGACCTTGCAATTAACACGTGAATTAACAAGAGGGTTCTTTTCCGCGAGATCTGTGATGGGTTTCCTTTCTGATGTCTATCCCACTGCTGCTGATGAAATTGGCAAAATTCACTTGATTGCAGATGAAAGGGTGAGTATGAACAAATGACATTTCAGTATTTTTCTGACTTCAATATGTAAGTGCGTTATTAGCATTTAATTTGTTCATAGAGGAACCCATGATTGACATTGTACCAATATGTTAATTTGCACATCTATGCCATACTTATCTCCATACCGTAAATCCTAGTTTATACTAAATATTTTGTATAGTATAACATAGGAGGAACAATTTTCTTCTCATAATTATTGATCCCAAATGTACCAATATGCTTATGATTACACAACCAATAAGATTGTCAATGTTCGAAAGGCTCCAATACCAAGCCTTGCACTCATTATTGATTGTTAATTGTTCAGGCTGACACTTAGGGTGGTCAATGTTTTGGATTTTTTAGCAGTTCATTTTGATTCTGGTCACTCATGTCGACCTTGATTCACTGCATACGATCTGCTGAGGGCAAAAAATCATGGATGCTACCTGAACTAATACTATAACTAACCCCTCCAAAGTTTTGGATCACTTGCCATGACCAGATTCTACCAGAAAACAATTTTCCCCTTGGAAAGGGCGAGGGGGAATCAAGAGTCAAGATTTCTTTCCTTTTTCTTTATTAGTTGCCAGCTGAGCATTTCAGGCTTAGGAAACCTTTAAGAAACATCTCCAAAGTCCAAACCCACGACAACTACCCCTAAACCTTTTCCATATAACTCATCAACCTCAGTTTGTATGAACCTTCACTCTCCATCTATGTTCACAAAGCTAACCTAAAAATCCTATGTTTTTGGTCAAAATTTGGATCTTCTTGGAGGATAAATTTGGTTGCACGAGTATCCTGTGTCAATCATGATTTTATATACGTTTCACCCCAAGAGCAAACATCTGAGTGCTAAAGTTGTCTACCTAGAAATACCTAGAAAGTTGATCTCCTTCTGCCACTTGGGTTCCAAACCTTTCACTTTCTATAAAACATTATATGCAAGGCTACTAATACATGGATTTGTTTTCTTCTGGCAGCTCCTAATGGTTATCCTTTCTTAGGCATATACATATCTGATGTTTGTTGTACTTCTGGTTGGTCTTTACGTTTACGCTTATGTTTTATATTCTGTTTAATTCTGTCTCGCACACATTTCCTTTCATATTTGAATTTCATATAGTTTGTTCTGTCCGAGTTTGAGAATTACCAAATTGGTAAGTCCAAAGATGAGCACATCTATCACTCTGCTAAGAAAACAGATTTGAAGACCGTTGAAGATGATACTTTCTGTGAGAATCTAGGAAGCACGGACACCAAAAATATGGGCCATCTCGTGTCGGATGCACATGGTCACATATACGGGCACACGATAGACACTCCAAAATACATTATGACACACCAAAATAGATGTCGTGTCCATGTCACTCTGACCTTACTGTGTCGTGTCATATCTGTGTCCATGCTACATGTGATAAGTAACAAAGTGTATGTACCTTTCTGGTATCTACTCCTTTTGTACAAAAGTGAGTGGATGGCAAGTTTACCGAATTTGGTGGCAGTTTAGTTGCCCTTAGACATTTTGCATGTAAGCCACTCAGATAGGATAGTTTCAAACCATGTGTGCTAACTACTAAGAAACAGGACCAAGATGATTCATATAATAATATACTTTGGCATGACAGCAATTGAGATGATGCATTTTACTGATGCTGATGTCCTGTAGATACTGTCACATCATCTAGGAACTTTAAGTAGATAGAGAGAGTATGTAGGAATATTGTACTATATCAACTGATTAGTTCATCTTTGATGTCCTTGTAAATTAGATGACAAGTAATTTGACAAATACGAGCGCATAGGAGGCTCTAAGATTGTGCAGATTGGAATTCTGCATTTATTGGTGATGGGAGGAACAATAAAATACAGATTTGAAAAAAAGTACTAAGGAAAAAAATTAAACACACAGCAAATCAAATATTTTTGAAAAATAAAAAGAGAAGTTAACAAAAAGGGTGAGAAAAATATTCTTTTCTAGAGAATATTATTTTTAGGCATGCAAATATTATTTTTGAGCTCTACTTGGACTAGTTCTGAGCTTTTTTTCATGTATAAACATCTTATTTAGCTGACAGTGTGATGGGATTCCTCTACTACTTTTACACCCTCTCAAGTTGATACTTACGAAGGAGACAGCACTGAAATCGGCTTGATGAAACTTGCTGCAAATATAATTTTTGATCAAGGATTCCATGGTTGGTTAATTCTCTTTATTGTTCAAATTAATCAAGAGATAAAACAACCATGCGGTTTGCTACTAAACGAGCATCTTGCACTATTATGGTTGTGAGAAATGAGCTAGAAATTGTTGAAATGGACAATCTATATAAATATCTGCCTCCTGTGATAAATTTACGATTCTGGTCCTCAAGTCTTGTTACTTGTTACCAAGCATAAATGATAAGATGAATATATTTCTGTTAAGCATCTAATCTTATTTCCCATAATTCTCAATCATGCTGTTTTTATCTTTACATATCTGAATAGTTATGGCTTTCTGAGTTTTTTCAGGTTCAGGGAGCAGTTTTTGATTTGCCCGAGGAGATAGCGAAGAACTTGCTGACAACTCAATTACCCCCTGGGAATACCATATCTAAGATCACAAAGGTAGTCTTATGTCTTGCTTTGCTACTATGTAGGTTTGGTTTACATATTGTGCATGAGAAAGGTGTTTATTCCATCATACTGTTTCGTAGAACTTCTATATAGAATTATGTAGATTGTTAAATCATCTTTCCTTGGGCATAAATATTCCTTGGGACAGACTTGACGACACAGCCCCTAAGTGCCTGGAAAGAATTTTCTTTGGAGCAATTTGAATTTACAATATTATTTGTGCAGTCATTTCTCTGCCTTCTCCCCTCAACCAAGCATAGAAGCACATGGAGACGTCATCATCTCGTCATCCAAAACTTTTCCTACTAAAATGGTTTACATATGGAGCTTGATTTTAATGAGAGGCCACCATGAAAAGTTTGAAGATATTTTGCAACCGACTTTTTAGCTGATATCAATCCGTCTTAACGCCATCCATATTTTTCTCATAATTATTGGAAAGAAGGGGGCTTGCCATATCCCCTAGAAGCCAGTTGACCTGATTTCACTTAACCAAGGATCAACTCTACAAGTTCTTGAAGCAAAATATAAGCCAAATAGCTAGACAAAAACACATTCCTGAAATTTCTAAGCCTGGATTTTAGTATTAAGTATAAAAAACTGTGTCCCGGTGCCATGAGGCTCTTGGTTATGCAGGGCTGGGGCAGGTAAAGATATATGCAACCTTACCCCCATATATAGAGAGGCTGTTTCCCAACTTGAACCCGCATCCTCTGTGACGTAGGCAGCAAGCCTTACCCTTATGCCAGGCGACGCCAATGTATGTTGTATCTTATTATTTTCATTGTTTATAATTTATATACTATAGTGCTGTTCATTTATAGGAATGACATTCTTTTATGCTCTTTGGCTTGTGTCATAGAGATGAATATGGTTACCTATAGTAAATCATATCTCATCTTTCCTATTTGTCTAGTCCTTGGAAGATGTTCCTTGGTTGCATGAGCTCACACTGCATGACCAGAAAAGTTAGTCTATCTACGCTTGTACCGGCTTCTCACTTTTAGTGGCAAGGCCCTTTCTTACTCAGAGCCACCGTCGATAGGAATTTGGTACCATCATAGAAAATTGATGTCAATTTGACACCCTTGTCATAGAAATTGTCAGTTCTTTTCTTATGTTTCTGTTGCTCCCTAGCCGGGCATGTTCTGATGTGTAAGACTTGAATAATGATGACCTATCCTGCAAATATATGCTGCGAAAAGCATAATAAATAAACATGCCCTTTTTGTTTCCTACTCATTTATTGGATCTCATATCTTGAAGTACCTTCAAAATAATAGTATGGGGTGCTGAAGTAACCAATTTTATCGCATCCTTCTTTTGCAGTTGCCTGCGTTGCAAGACGATGGTCCTCCTAGTGACAGTTATGGCCGGTTCTCAAACAGAGATCGGAGCTCTCGAGGTGCTTCCAGAGGACGCGGTGGTTACGGAGGTTCCAGAAACTGGGGTGGCCGGGATTCTGATAGTGATGATGGGTTCCGACGTGGTGGACGGAGTTATAGAACTGACAACAATAGCTGGTCGAGACCCTCCAGAGGGGCCAAAGATGATTGGCTAATAGGTGGCAGGCGAACTAACCCATCACCATCCTTTGGGAGCAGGGACAGGTATTATTTGTGCACCTTTTTATAAATCCACACATTCTCTAGATCGAAGACTTCTGTTAGCTAGTAGGTTTTCCTTATTTTGTCTAGTGAACTTAGTTTGGTTCTAAGAAAGTTAAAGCTAAGCTTGATAGAAGGTTGTCTTGAAAATCTTTTCTTCAGTGATTTAGAATCGATCCTCGTTGTGCCTGCCAGTGGTTGTGTCTGCTTTCTCAGGTTTTTTGTCCTTGGGTATTTTGATTGATTGTATCATGCCTGACCAATGAGGCCAACAAATCAAACTAAACCATATAAATTTAAATCTGACATCAAAAGTAACCTTGGAGTAAAATTTAGACATTGTTTTCATTGCTTCTTACATATTCTTATTTGAGATTGTATTGAAGATTACTTATCTCTCTTTTCACTCATGCTTAAGAATGAATAGCTTCCATCTGTTCTTACTTTGTGAAAAATACTGCAAGTACAAGCTTTCTCTATTATCATTTATTTTCCCGTTTTCTTCTGTTTTTTGTGTAAAAGTTTGGATGGTTTAGTTGGAGTCGTCGTCTTAAACAGAGTCGAATAATTCTAGGATGCTCAATAAGCTTATTTCTATGTCGCATCCATAGCTAAGTTTACTTTTGGATTACAGTAACAGAAGTTTTGGAGGCGCATGCTTCAACTGCGGCAGATCCGGGCACCGGGCATCTGAATGCCCAACCAAGCAAGGCTATTAACCATGTATATTAACCATCCCAGCTTTCTTGAATGGAGACTATTCTCCATTGAACTGTTCTTCACTGATAGCTGACAAAGACGGAAGCCTTCGCTATACAGCTGGCAAATCAAAGATGCCGGTGGCAAAAAGATGCAATCGTGAGATGTCAGAAATGGTAAACGGATTGGGGGCAGATGAAGATTGTACTACCTGAATTTTGACAGAGACCATTAAGGCTTTGATCTTTGTACTTTCAGTTCATGTTTCTTTTTGTTGCAAGGTCGAGGCGGTATTTATTATGACATGTCCCAAGCTGTGGGATTCTTGTTTTAACTGCCAGGTACTAATCTGGTTGTGAACCTTATATTCATTAATGTGATTGGAGCTGATGTTATTATTTCATGTGCCGTTATGGAGATTGTCTACTTGTAATCTCTACTAGAACTGCTAATATGAATTGTTGCATAATAGTGGTGGACATAATTTCTCACTTACAAACCATTTATTGCTCTCTTTGAATAGGCATCCTTTTGTAATCAGTGAGACGTGCAAATGAAATTTCTAACAGATCCGTTTGAATAGGCATCCTTTTGGGAAGAACATTTCAAAGAACTAGTACTGTTGCTTGATTTCAATATGTATAATGAATCTGAATGGAAGTCTGATCAATGTTTTGCAGTGATATTTTCTGAGAGTTATGTCCGATAGTGATATTAGGTGTTGAAAGTTCCTATATCTTAAATTTCTTCAATATGCTATTCTATTAGCTTGGCTCACTACTCTATAGGTTCATTGAGCATACCTGAGATCAAATTCGACCGATGCATGCTCGAGGTTAAGTTCTAAGATTCATTTTCATTTGCTTTAATTTCTGAAGTAGATTTCATGCTACAAGTGTTGCAGATCTGCGCCTAGTGAATCCCACAAAGAGAGTTGGAGTGACTTTAGGCCTCGTTTGGTTCGCGGAGTGGAAAGGTAAGGAAATCAATTGTTTGTTCTATTTTTTTGGAAAATTATAATTTCTATCAAATTTTTTTTTTGGTGTTTGTAAATCTAAAATGCCAAAAATATTGGGAGGAAAAGTGAATTTTTAGACGTTTGGTTCAAATTTTGGAGGCTTGGGAATGGAGAAATTATGAGATGGTCCCGGCTACAATCTCTCTGTCGCCTTCTCTCAAGTATATATGAAGTGGATACAGTGAAGGCCTTTTTTTTGAAACACTTGATATTTCAGGGAAAGGATTAATCAGAAAATTTATAAGGACAGTTTACCAGCTAAGATTAGGTTTCGATCAATACAGTGAAGTCATGCCATCTCTACATATAGGATTGTTCTCCAAACATTGATTCTTATATGCTAATTGAGGCCATGCATGATTGTCAATTTTTCTTTGAGGGACCTGATGCACATTTTTGGTTATCCTGTGTATTCATGCATATTTAGGACTGCCAAAAATGATATTTTAGAACTGTCAATTTTGACAGTTCTGAATATCCACATGACATTCAATGTAGAAGACTTGCCAGAATTTTGGCAGTCCTAAAACTGCCAAAAATATCTTATCCCCTGGTAATCCTTGTAGAACCTTTAACATTTGCTTTTTTTTTTTGTCACAGAGGCAGCAGCTAACCCAATTTTCATCCCCAAGGATTACTACATTTTGCAACCCCTTATAGTTGATACAAGATATACATATGTGAGACCTAAAAACCCATTGCGAGATGAACTCCTGCAGTAGTAATGAACACCCTCTGTATTATGGTTTTACAATCATACCCAAACATAATTATCATTTAAATGATGGTGAGCAATCTTAAGACAGCAGCACCCTGCTGATTGTGCGA